>PVJN01009162.1:0-60900 GCA_004026805.1 Lasiurus borealis | reverse complement strand
GGTCGGTCGTTATGGTGTCACTGCATTACAACGTCATGGCCAGATGACCACTTGCATATTAACCTTTTATTATAATTCTTGTCGCTCATCCTTTAAGAGATCACCACACCCCTTTTTAAATGGCTTTCTGACACACCTTTACAATCCTCCCCCAGATGTTCATAAATTCGCTTTTCCAAGTAAAACTGAATACCTGTACTCTAACCGACAAGCACCAAAGGTTAAAGTAAGTTTCATTAACTTTCTTGTCTGTGTTCCAGAAGTTTGATTCGGTGGAAGACATCATCGAACACTACAAGTATTTTCCTATCCTGCTGATTGACAGGAAAGATAAAAGCCAGGCCTGCAGGAGGCAATGCTACCTGACTCGGCCCCTCCCTCTCAACAGACTCTCCTCCAGCTGGTAGCCTGATCTGCTTATCTTCGGGTCACTGGATCTGGACCTCTCTTGACTTTTCACCTAGTTCCAAAGATTCTTCTTCTGGGGTTTTAAGGGTTCACACCTTAGATTTCGTAGAAAAGAAGAACGTTCTCTAATGGAAATTGGAAACTCAACCATGGGTTTGTAAAATCTCAAATCACAGGACAGATGTGTATAAAATTCATGAATCAAACCTAGCTTTTTAAAAATATCTTCTCAAGAAAAAACTGTAAAGACGGTCATTGTGCTCATGTTACAGATGAGCAACAGAGGTTGCAAGAAACTATCGCTGGGATGTCTGCAGCTGGCACGTGGCAAGTCTGGGGAAGACCCCCAAATCCATGCTCTTCCCAGGACCTCATGCGACCTTGTTTATTTCTGAAATGTTTGGACTCGTGAATTTACAATGTTTTGGGGCTTCCTTATGCTGAAGGCGTTCGTGAATGTCAGCTCTGTTTTATTTGTCATCCTGGAAACTCAATTACAGAGAAAAAAGATGGTAGGAAAATAAGAGCACTTGTGAATATCACCGGAGAGACCGAAATCAGAACTGTGTTCCCTTTGGTGTGAAATGGTCAGCTCCAGTATCCTCTGCTTAGAGTCGCTTTAAGACGAATGGAATTAGCCGGTTCCCAGTAAGGGAGTAAGCTCAAGCCCAAGGGGAGGTCTAGTTATTCTTAAAACTGCAGTTGTGGAATTCCAGTCAAAGGCAGGCCTCACGTCAGCTTTATATTGTGGAAACATTGCACTGTTACAAGCACTAGTTTGTGTATGAGTATGTACATGTTGCTAGGCAATCTTATAGATGTTGGAATTACAGCAGTGAAGTAAGCGGGAGAAACAGACAGCAAATAAGTAAACAATAAATAAGATCATCTAAGTTGGTTTCCCATGACTTTGTTGTGTTTTTGTTTTAACACTTTATCAGCAAGTGCTGGTAGTGAGGCCAATATGTATTTTGCTGGAGCCAATTTATGATGGCTTTAAAATGTTTTCAACCAGAAAATGTTAAAATTTTCAAACTTATTTAATGGAAAACTTCTGCTCTTGGTTGTGCTTGTGTGGAGGGTTGGGAGAGCTATTGACGAACCATGAGGTAGGATATTAAGATAATGTCTAGAAAAATCTCCAAATATTTGGAAATTAAGCAACACATTTCTAAGTTGCTCATGGTCAAAGAAAAAACACAAGTCCAAAGCTATTTCAAAATGAATGATAATGAAACATAACATAGGAAAACTTAAGGGATACAGCTGCCATTTGATTATCCAATCCTATCTAATAAAGAGAAAATATGCTAATTGACCACCACTCCATCACAAAGATGGCTGCACCCATAGCTGAGGCCAAGTTCCCATAAAAATCCTTAATGAACAATCAGCAGGGACCTGAGGCTCTGCCCTGTCTTCCCCCTCCCACCTTTCCTCTCCCCCCATCCTCCCACTGTGGGGCTTGAATGGGAAACTCAGGCCCAGTTCTCCTCCCAGCAGGGCTTGATGGGAGACCTCAAGGTGCACTTCCCATCCTGGTGCTGGGTTAGGAGACCTCAGGCCACTCCCCTTCCCCAGCACCAGGCTTGGGGACCTCAGGCTGCACTCCCTGCCTGGCTAGGCTTGACAGGCAACCTCAGACCATGCCCCTCACCCAGCAGAGCTTGACAGGGGATCTCAGACTGTGTCCCCCACCTGACAGGGCTTGATGGAGGACCTCAAGGCATGCTCCCCACCCCAGTCTGGGCTGAGACACATCAGGCCACACACCCCCATCCTGGCTGGGCCAGGGGACCTGAGGCTACACCCCCTGCCCAGCAGGGCTTGACAAGGGTGGGACTGGCCAGGTCTGGATCTAGCCCAATGATGGAGGGGCGGGGGGCAGCCAGGTCTGGGTCTCACGCGATTTTAAGGTGCATGTGGGTGGGCAGGGACTTGACTCTGGGTCCCTTGGTGAGGCTCAGACTGACAGGAGGAAGGTTTTCATATACATTTTACTAATTTTCTTTCATCTCTGACACTTCCATTATAGAAAAAGGGCAAATAACAATAGTAAGTTATTTCTTCTCATTAATCCCCTTTTAATGTGCATGAATTTCATGCACCGGGTCACTAGTGATTTAATATAAGCATTTATAGCTTAAAAAGGCTTAAATGCTTATATTAAAGATAGTTCCATAATGAACTACAGTACCTAAGTTTCCAGTTTAGGACATAAAGAAAACAAAGTAAACCCAAAGTAGAAAGAAAAAAATATTAAGGATAAGAACAGAAATCAATGATACAAACAAAAGGAAATAAAACCAACAAAGCCAAAAATTGATTCTTCGAACAATTAAGAAACAGCTAGCAAAAGTAATAAAAAACATAAGCACAAGAAAACAAATTACTGAAGAATAAAAGGGAAAACAACAGATCCTACATACATTGGTAGGCAATTAAAGACATATCATAAGGACCTTTCAGTGAGATTGAAAAATATAATTCCATAGAGACAATACTAACACAAAAAGAAACAGAATAGCTCAACAGCACTCCAATTTTTTAAAATATATTTTTATTGATTCCAGAGAAGAAGGGAGAGGGAGAGACAGAAACATCAATGTTGAGAATCACTGAGTGGCGGCCTCCTGCATACCCCCTACTGGGGATCAAGCCTGCAAGCCAGGCTGGTGCTCTAGCCACTGAGGCACACCAGCTAGAGCCAGTACTCCAGTTTTTAAAAGAAACTAGCAACTTTTCCACACAAAGAAAGCTCTAGATCAAGCATGTCAAACTTGTAGCCCACGGGCCACATCCTTTGATTATCTGGCCCACGTTAGCCTTTGAGTTTGGCATGCTTGCTCTCCATGAAGGTTCCTATAAAAATGGTTAAAGTTACAACACAAAATTTACACACTTTTTAAGAAGATCGAGAAAGAGAGGACATTTCTGAGCTCTTTATTTATAAGGTTCACATAAACCCAATCATAAACAAATACACAAATAAGCACATAAACCTGACATGGACAATACAAAGAAAGGAAGTCCAGATTATGGTGGGTGGAGGAGTAAGGCTTCTCACTACCAGAATGAAAGATTACTGATAAGCAAAGGTCAGCTCAGAAGGAACCATAACGCTGCATGTGATTTGGAGACGTCAGTATGAATTTATGTTTTGCTTAATATAGATCTGTGGGAATAAATATGGAAATCATTACACATGTTAAGTGCACAGAGCCTGGAACTGTCTGTGTGTATACTAAGTGCCTAGAAGCAATGACACTGGTAAAAAAAAAAAAAAAAAATAGTGGGAGGAGGTAAGAAGGCAGGCAAGCTTGCCTTACCAGATTTTTTTAAATGTAAGCTATTCTAACTAAAACATACTGGAAATTCACAAATAGGAAAGCGAAGATGTGATAAAGGTGGGCAAAGATTGGTTTAGTTAAGTAAGTTTTGCTGGAAACACAACTCTATCAAATAAAGAGGAAAAAAAATATACCTACATAGAAAAGAATTCCATGGCTATTAATTATTTAACGATAAAAATATATAACAATAACTACTTAGAAGAAAATATTTGCATGTCCTTGCCATTTGTGGTCATATTGTATGTATTTGGGGTACTTTTTTTTAAGGATAGTTTATTGATCTTTAGAGAGAAAGGAAAGGGGAGGGAGTAAGAGACATTAGTGTGAGAGCACAACATCCATTGGCTGACTCCCCTCCGCCAGGGATTGAGCCCACAACCCAGGCATGTGCCCTCGACAGGAAATCAGAATCAGCAACCTCCCGGTGTACAGGATGGAGCCCATCCTACTGGCCTGGGCCGGGGTTACTTCGTAAGCGACACAGGAAACAACAACAAAGGCAGGGAAATGAAGAAACTCTGACTGGAGGCAAACCGTTCAGAAGGACCTTACATCCAGCGCCAGTCGGGGGGATAGGGGAGGGCAGGCCAGGTTTCTATAAATCATTAGTAACAGTGGCCGCTAGGATCCCACAGCTCTTTGGAAATTCATTTGGCAAACTCTGTGAAGGTGAAAAATACATGTATCGTTCCCACCACTTTTATTTCTGGAAGAATGAAAAGTGTACTTCCTTGAAGTAGGAAATAGAAAGGAGGAAGGGTACTTAATGAAGCATTGTCTGCCAAGGAACAAAGCAAAAAAAAATTAAGTTCAGTAATAAAAAGGTCTTATGTGTACCCTCACTGTGGAATAATATGCAACTATTTAAAAGAATGCCTTAGCATTGCATGGATGTTCCTGTTGAAATAATCATTATGGACTGTGATAAAAGCCTCTTGCTGAGGAATGTATATAAAATTGGCCTATGTTTATAGAAACAACTACTTCCCACCACACATAGGATAATATAAAAAAAAAAATAGCCAGCTATCTAATAAAAGAGTAATATGCAAATTGACTGAACCTCTGCTACACCCACAAGCCATGCCCACAAGGCATGCCCACAAGCCAATCAGGAGCCAATATACAAATTAACCCAACCAAATGACTATGGCCATAGAGAGAGGAAGGAGGTTTGGGTTGCCCAGTGATGGAGGAAGCCAAGCTTTCTGCACACCCTGGCCAACCCAGGCCTCCACTCCAGGCTACAAAGTTTTAATTATAGAAAATAAATTCCAACAGAAATGGCTGCCACCACAGAGCAAACAGGAGGCTTGGCTCTAATCCAGGCTACAAAGTTTCAGTTATAGAAGATAAATAAATTCCAGATACCAGGGCCTCCACTTGGTTTGCTGGGGGGCATGATTACCCTGCAAACAACCACAGGGCCCTCACCCAGGCCGCCCCATGTCCTAAGGGAACCCCCACCCTCATCTGGGACACCCTTCAGGGCAAACCAGCTGACCCCCACCCATGCACCAGGCCTCTATCCTATCTAGTAAAAGAGTAATATGCAGATTGACCATCACTCCAACATACAAGATGACTGCCTCCATGTGGCCACAAGATGGTGACCACAAGATGGCCAGCAAGGGATGGCAGTTGGGAGTGGCCAGGCTTGCAAGGAAGGGCAGTTGGGGGGACCCAGGCCTGCAGGGGAGGGCAGTTGGGGGGACCCAGGCCTGCAGGGGGGGGGGCAGTTAGGGACAAACAGGCTGGCAGAGGAGCAGTTAGGCATCAATCAGGCTGGCAGGGGAGTAGTGAGGGGATGATCAGGCTGGCAGGCAAAATCGGTTAGGGGCAATCAGGAAAGCAGGCAGACGAGCAGTTGGGAGCAGGCAGTCCAGGATTGTGATAGGGATGTCCACCATCCCTTGAGGGGTCTCAGATTGGAGAGGGTACAGGCTGGGCTGTAGGACACCCCTGCCCATGCACAAATTTCATGCACGGGGCCTCTAGTCATTATATAAGAACATATTAGGTTATTAAACTTTTTATGGTCGATAGGAACCTGTTGGAGGAAGGAGAGCTGGTTTGGAGATGGATGAGGGAAGAGATGACTGTGCAACATGAAAAACACTCCAGCATCGTGTCAGAGCCAGAGTAACTCAGAACATTGTGGGCACACCAGCAAACATGTGAAACCAAATTTGTATGTGGGCATGATTAGAGGGCAGCATGGGAAAACTTAATTGGCTGCAAAAAAAAAGAAAAATATACATCATTCTTTGGTGCCAAACCTCATAATGCATCCTCTAAAATGATCCCACATAATAAAAGGCTAATAGGCAATAGACCAAACAGTGGAACAACTGTAACAACCAAACAACTGAACAACCAGTCCCTGTGATGTGCACTGACCACCAGGGAAACAGATACATTACGATTCATAACCATAGCAAAATGACAGTTATGAAGTAGCAACAAAAATAATTTTATGGTTGGGGGTCACCACAACATGAGGAACTGTATTAAAGGGTCACGGCATTAGAAAGGTTGAGAACCACTGCTATAGAGAGAGAAAAAAAAGTGTTTTTAAGTCCAAAATTTAACGACAATAGTTTATATATTTAAAGCTACATTAACTGACCAGAATGACAGGTGATAACAGAGATAGATAGATAATAGATGATAGAGAGATGATCAATAGATGATCAATAGATGATCAATAGGTGATCAATAGATGATCAATAGATGATCAATAGATGATCAATAGATAGCAGGTAAATAGATAAACATGTCATCACAAATGATGAAGAGAAAACCTGAAGGCTGCAGGGAGACACACCGTTTCTACTTGCCATTGACTAGGAGAGAAGCAGGCATCACACCAGCGTCTCACCCGCTGAAACCAAGACGACAGCGGAGCTCTGCAGCCACAGGCCGGAGGGAATGGTGCTCTCACCCATGTGAGGGCTGGAAAAGCCATTTCTAGAGATGCAAGGCTTCCGACAACTTACCCCAAACCCTCCTTCTCAGCGAGTTATCTGAAACAGACTCTGGCAAATAACAAGCAAGCAAGCAAGGGAAACCTCAGAGATTCCGTATCCCGGCTTCCACACAGACCAGACGGAAGAAGTGCAGAGAGTCCAGTGCGGGCAGGTGGATGCCAGCACAGAGAACTGGAGGTCCGAGCGTGTCTGGGAAGGGACCTTTCTCGAGCATCCCATTGAAGAGAGAGGCTGGAAGAGTGTGAAGCTACAGCCACCGCTGGGGATCTTAAGAAAATTAAGTCCAAGGGTAAGCAGTGGGTGCCAATGATGGGGGGTCTGTGATTATTGCACCCCACCCTCAGCCAGTTCTGTTCCCTTCCTGCTGCAGGTGGCTGCTCCAGCTCCAGCCGTCGCCTCTTCTTCCCCGTCTCCCAGCCGGCAACAGAATGGGGAAAGAGGCAAAGAGCCCCATGTCCCTTCCCGCAGGGACACTTCCAGGTACTAAGGAGACCCTGTTCCTACTTATTTCCCATTGGTGAGCACCCACGTAGCTACACCCAAGAAGGGTCTTCTTTTTCTAAGCAGCAAAAAATTGGGGGAGGGTTGTTATCAAGACCAAAAGGAGAAGCCAATTTGGGGGAGCAGCGAAGAAAAGCTGCCACCATTGTAACCAGGAACTGAGGGTCAGTGCTGGTGGGCTGACCATCAATAGGGTGGAACTTTGGTGAAGGGGAAGCCTAATGGTCAGCGGGGCAGAGAGGAGCCCGTGTGGCAGCCAGCACAGCCAATGGGAGATACTGTGGGAAGCAGTGCAGGGCAGGACAAACTCTGTATTGAAGGACCAGGTCTTCCCTCATTCTTTTTTTTATATATATATTTTATTACAGAGAGGAAGGGAGAGGAATAGAGTTAGAAACATAGATGAGGGAGAAGCATCCATCAGCTGCCTCCTGCACACCTCCACCTGGGGATGTGCCTGCAACCAAGGTACATGCCCTTGACCGGCGTAATCAAACCCCGGACCCTTCAGTCCGCGGGCCAACGCTCTATCCACTGAGCCAAACCGGTTAGGGCTCTTCCCTCATTCCTGGCCAGTTTGAACCTACCCGCATCTATATGGCTGGGGGCGAGCACGCTGCCTGCGCCAGGAGTGACCAGCCCCGGTGAGGACACCCCACCCGTATCCCTCTACTTGCTCTGCGGGCCCCACAGCCGTGTCCAGTTGCTGCTATGCCTGTTTCTAAACGCTCATGTCCCTTTCTGCACCCAACCACCCCTCCCTGGGGGGCCGCAGTGGGCGCGGGCCCCTGTCCCCACCACGCTTTGCCTAGAGCCCAGGTCTGGGCCAGGGATGCTGATGGCTCAGACGAACTTGCATTGGAAGCCGGCCTGTGCCGAGCCGGGCATTGTGTGATCCTCCAGCGGCGGTAGGATAATTGCACTTGATTGAATGCAAGCCTTGCAGACCGAGGTCGCGATTGCGCAAGGGAGGTGGCCAGGGGGGCGGTGCACGGCGCTGGCGCTGCGTGGAGTCCTTGGCTATCCCGCCAGCGCCGCCGCCGCTCCTGCTCCAGCTCGGGGCCGCCCAACAGGCAAAACAAAAGCAAAAAAAGCCCATCGAGATTCTCAGGTCGGCGGGGCCAGGGGTTAGGGGAGCCCAGGATGCAGAGCGGGGAGCAGGGAGCGCAGAGCTGGCAGCAGGCAGCGGCTGGGGCGGGCGGACGCCTGGTAGAATTCTACGAGAGCCAACAGGGCAGCGGCGCAGCGACGCCACCGGCGGCTGCTGGTACTGCAGCGCACCACCACCACGCTGGCTGGAGGGCGGGGCCTCCCGGGTTCTACTGGCTGCGCATGCCCAGTGCGCTGCTCCGAGCTCCCCTCCAGCTGCAGACCGGGTGGGTGGGTGGGTAGGTGGGGGGTGGGAGGAGGGGAAAAGCAAGGCCAGAGTCATGGGGAGCTGCAGGCCAGGAGGCAGGGCGGCTGGGATGGGATTCTGGCCGCAGGCCCTGTCCTCTGCCCGCACAGCCCGCATGGAAAGTTGCTCCACTCCCTCCCTGTCGCTGCTGGGAAAGGCGTCTCGGAGGCTGGCAGTGACTTGCCCTAGGTCACACGGCCTGCGCGGATGAGTAATGCGCTGAGAATGGGACCCTGCAGCCTGCAGCCTCCACTCCCTGCGCCCCAGGACTGGGCGCAGAGCTGACAGTGAGCTCGGGGGCCTAAGGGAAAGAGCGTTTCTCTCTCTTTTTTCACAGATGAGCAAACTAAGGGCAGAGAAATGACTAGAGATTTGTTGAAATGTCTTAAACAATAGCAAACAAGCCACCTGCTTGGGTGTCCTGTTTATGCATTGTCTTGAAGCGCCTGAGGTTTATTTGTCCTTGCCCCCCCTTACCCCCCCCAATGTAGCCCCAAATTCCCAATCCCGCTGTTAGAGACCTGGCCCTTTCTTTCCTAAGGCACAGTAGGGTCAAGTGCCTCCCTCTGAGCCACCGGCCTCACCGGCAGAATGGAGTCAATGACTCCTTAAGGTCGCAGTTTGTAATCTGCACTGCGCCTCCTGCTCTTCCTCCAACACGCCCAGTGTGTGCCCACCTCAGGGCCTTGGCACATGCTCTGCCCTTGATATAAAGCTCTTCCACCTCCCTGCACCGGCTCCTACTCTTGGCTTAGAGCTCATCTTCTAACACTGGCTTCACGGGGCCATGCAGATCCTTTCTCTTGCTTTGCACCCCCTTTCACATCACCTCCCCTGCTCCCTGTTTTATTTCCTCCCCAGCTGGCTTCTAGCATTCCCCAGTTATGTATCCCATTAATCGTCCGAGCTCTCCAACCCCCTCCTAAAGGAATGCTCCCAAAGAGCAGAGTCTTATCTTGCTCTCCATCCTGTCCTCAGCATCTGACCTGTGCCTGCAAGGAACAGGCATTCCGATGTTTGTCGAATGAATAAGTAAGCAAACATCAGCCCCCAGCCATTGCACTCGGTGGCTGGCTTTGTTCGTTTGCCTTTCCTCTTTTCCCCCCTGTGTTAGGCAATCGTCTCTGGGAGTTCCTGAGGGTGGCTGTAACAGACTCGTTTCTTATCTTACAGTTCTGGAGGCTGGGCGTCTGAAATCGAGGTGCAGCCGACCCCTGCTCCCTCCAAAACCTAATGGGGAATGTCCTTCCTTGCCTCTTCCAGCTTCCAGTGGCCCGCAGGCGGTCCTGGCTGGTGGCAGCATCACCCCAACTTTGACCTTGGTCTTTATGTGGTCCCTTTCTCCCCGGGTCTCTGTCTTCACACAGCAGCCTCCTCTCTGTTTCTCCTTTAAGGATGCCCATCATGGGATGCCCATCATGGGATGCCCATCATGGGATGCCCATCATGGGATTGGGGCTCACCTGATGACCTCGTCTAAACTATGTCTGCAAAGACCCACAATTCCAAGTAAGCGCACATTCACAGGTGTGAGTTTGCACCCGCACTTAATGGCCATTTAGGGCTCTAGCATATCTCTTGAAGGGGACAGAGTTCAGCTTGTAAGAGAGGTGACCTGTGGAACGCTAGGAAGAGATTTAGGCAAACTAAGCTGGAAGATGGGGAAAGAAGACTCGAGAGCTGTCCTCTGTGTGGGACAGGCACCCTGGTGGGGTGTCTAGAAATAGCATTCCTGGCTGAACTCTCCTCACATCGGGACTTTTAGGAACAATACTTCAGCGTTAAGAGTTTCTAGCCCTGCTTGACCTTTCTGCAGGCTGTGAACACCTCATTCCCCAACCCCTCACGAAGTACTTGTGTCACTGAATTTGGGTTCCTGAGAAATATAAAAAAAGAACTGCTTCTGGGCACTTGCTATGCGCCAGGGGCTGTGTGGGCCCTGACCTGCTCCCTGCTGTGTGATGCTGAGGACTCACTGTGCCATTGGTCCTGTTATCCACGGACCTTTCCATCAGGGCTGGGGTTTCGGCAGGCTTGGGAGCAGGCTCACTGCTTCGGGCCAGTTGGGGTTTGTAACCAGGTCTGACTGGCAGGGACACTTCCAGGGAACCCAGAGGGACCTCCACTCATTCTACTTGACTCAGGAGGGCCCCGCTGTCTGCCATGCATGGGTGCAAGTGACAAAGAGAGGAAACAGATTAGACTCCACGTTAGGAGGGAAGTCTCTACTGCTCAGACTTGAGATTCTCCAATACGTACTTCAAATCAACCGGTTTTCCCTGGTTTGGCTCCTTTTGTTGCTAAAAAATCGCCCGTCAGTGGCCAGATTCAATGCTCAGTACCCTTCCCAGGCCTACCTCGCTCTTAGGGGAGACTGTGAACTCCTGTCCTGTTCCCTCTGCTCTGAGCTCTGGGTGCATCCATGTGTGCTCTGAGGAGACATCCACTAGCTGCCCCGAGCCCTCCGGGACAGAGCACCCTTCGCAGCCATGGGTCGAGTATGGCCGCCTAGAGCCGATGTTGGTGATCCGTTAGGGTGGTCTTCTCTCCAGCCGGCTCTTGCTAGTTCCGTCTGGGGCAGTTTCATCCTGCTGCTTATCCTGTGGCTGACATTGTGTCTAGAACTCCGTGTCGAAGCCTTGCCCCAGCCCTGCCTCGCCTCCCTGCTCTGGCCCCTGTCCATGCCTGCCCTGGGGCCTGCACAGGAAGGCGTCAGCAGCCAGCCGTGCTCCTTCCGGAGCTTTGGAACCAACTTTCGGCTGTGATTCCCCCAGAAGCTGGGTTCCCCATGACGCTGCTGCTTCCCCCAGCCTGCCCTTGAAGAGGGAGCAATTTTATTTGATAGGAAAACGCCTCTGGGCCTCTGACTGTGGGCACTCCAGCCACACGGTCCCCCTCTTTCCTTGGCAAGGGTCTGTTCTAAATACCTCTTCCTTCCAGAAGGACAGACGTGTGCGGGTACCAGAATGGGGGTGCAGGGAGGTGCCCAGAAAGGATGCTGGCGAGTCAAAGCAGCAGGACCCACCGCTGGCATTGCAGGACTCACTCCCTCCACAGCCTCTCCCACCATCCCTGTCTGTTTGTGACCTCCCCTCCATCCCCATAACCCCAAGGCTTCGAGGTTTCAGGGTTGACACTCCAGGAGGCCGGGCCACTTCCTTTGCCCCAGGTTCCGGAGCTGGGCGTGGAGGAGTCGAGATTTGGGGGTGCGCACCAGGCCCCCTAGCCCATCTCGGACACTTGAGCAATCAAGAGAGGGCTCGGGAGAAGGAAGACCCGACTCCTTTCCTCTCTCCTCGTCGCTCGCTGCTGCAGGACTTCAAGCTCCACGCGGGCAGGGCGGGCCCAGCGGGGTGCAGAGCCAGCAGGCGAGGCCCAGGCTGGCACCGCAGCGGCACCGGGAGCTGGTGGGCAGCCGGTGGGCAGCAATGCTGGGCCTGCAACCGGCGCCAGCGGCTGCGGAGGCGCTGGGGTGAGCTCCCTCCGACCCAGCCCGAGGGTTTGGGGTCTTCGGCTGGGCTCCTCGGCGGCGCACGGCGCGGGGAACCAGGCGGGACCGCAGCAGCAGCGCTCGCTCCGTTAGGTTCGGGGCGCCCGGGAGCGGGCGCAGTGCGCAGGCGCGGCGGCGCGGCTCCGCCCCCAAGTAGGGACCTACAGCGCCGGCCGAGCGGGCGGGCGTGGGGCGCGGCGCCTCGGTGGCGCACGGCCTGGCCCGGGGCTGGGCGCCTCTGCTCGCGGCGGGACCGGCTGGTGAGTGGCTGGGCGGCGGGGCCGGGGCTCCGGGTTCGAGTGCGCGGGGCGGGCGGGGGTCTGGGCGAGGAAGCGGGGTCTGGGGAGCGCGGGAGGGTGGCCGCCGAGTCGGGGCGGGACGGGCGGTGCGGGCGGGCCGGGTCCTGCGCGCCCACCGCGGGCTCCTCTCCTCTCCTCTCCTGCGGGCTTCCTGGCCAGGTGGCGGGTGCAGGCTGGCGGGGGCCGGGCTGGGGTGCAAGTATCGGGGTGATTTGGTGTCAATCAGGGGCCGAGGGGGGTCAGGGAGCGGGCCCGGAGGTGCGGGGAGCGCCCCGACCCCGGGGCCCCCGGTGGCGTGGACGGCGGCGCGGCGCCCCCTGCCCGGCCGCCCGCCTTTGTGCCAGCGCGCCCCGCGGGGTCACCCCCGAGGCCGGCGGCGGCCCGACCCTCCCTCCGGGGCCGCGGGGGGCCGGGCTGCGGGGCCGCGGGGCGCGGAGGAGCGGCGCGGCCGCCTCGGAGGCTCCCCTGCGTTTTAAATGATGCGTCTCCTGGGAGCGCCCTACCGGTCGGTCTGCCGGCGGAGCAGGAAGTGTCGTCAGGAGGCCATTTTTAAAGGCTCCTTGGGCCTCGCAGGAGGTGAGCGCTGGCGTGTGGTGGGGCTCAGCGGCTAGAGGCGCCCCCCATGAGTCCCTCGAGGGGGCCCGGCCGGCTGCGCCCCGAGACCAGGACGTGGCCCCGGGCCCCCCGCGTGCGCCGCGCCCTCTCCAGCTCCCACGCTGCAGGCCGGCTGGCCCGCTGTGGACTCGCCTCGCACCCTCGTGTGCACCGACAATAAACTTGGAAACCGACTGGCATTGTCTTTTCTTGGGTGTTTGAGGGCATGTCCGGGGTCGGCCTGCGTTTTTGGGGGGACCTGGGCATCTTCGGCTGGGGGAGGAGGAGAGAGACTTCTCCCCATCCGCACCCCGTACCCCCAGTCCGGCCTGTCTCTCTTTGGCTTTGGGTCGGTGGGCAGTGTCAGGCCAGGATGCAGAAGAGCGAACACGTCTTCTTCATGGGAAGGGCACGCGAGAGGAGAGAAGGGCACGCGAGAGGAGAGAGTGGAACACACAATCTTCGGTTCCTCATGTGTGTTGTTGGGTATTTGAAATGCCCCCTCTGGTCCGGCCTGCCTCTCTTTAGCTTTGGGTCGGTGGGCAGTGTCAGGCCAGGATGCAGAAGAGCGAACACGTCTTCTTCATGGGAAGGGGCACGCGAGAGGAGAGAATGGAACAACACACACTTCGATTCCTCATGTGTGTTGTTGGGTGTTTGAAATGCCCCCTCCGGTCCGGCCTGCCTCTCTTTAGCTTTGGGTCGGTGGGCAGTGGCAGGCCAGGATGCAGAAGAGCGAGCACGTCTTCTTCATGGGAAGGGGCACGCGAGAGAGAAGGGAACACACACACCTCGGTTCCTCATGTGTGTTGTTGGGTGTTTGAAATGCCCTTCCCCCCCCCCCCAGTCCGGCCTGCCTCTCTTTAGCTTTGGGTCAGTGGGCAGTGTCAGGCCAGGATGCAGAAGAGCGAACACGTCTTCTTCATGGGAAGGGGCACGCGAGAGGAGAGAGTGGAAAAACACACGCCTCGGTTCCTCATGTGTGTTGTTGGGTGTTTGAAATGCCCCCCGGCTGTAAAAAGCCACGGAGCAGCCCAGCTTGGTAGAACGACCTGCGAAATGCTAAGCATCATTTCAGTAAGTCGAAACGGCTCGCCCGTGATGGGTTCGAACCCTGAAAAAACGTTGTCCCCGAAGTTGAGAAGGAGAGTCCGCTAGGATGAGACGGAGCTTGCTCTCTCCGGGAGGTGGAAGGACTTGCCTATGGCGGAGCAGGCACTGAGTGCGCGCGCGCGCGTGTGTGTGTGTGTGTGTGTGTGTGTGTGTCCGAGTCACATGCACAGTGCAGCCCAGCCCGGTGCTGTGCACACACACACCACCATACCGGCCCTCGGTCGTGGAGAAACCGGTTTCCTAAAGGCGCTTCCAGTGCTGGAATGCAAGTAGAATGTCCGGCTTTTTAAGTGGCAGAGGTCGCTGTTTGCTGGGATGCATTTTTTTAAAATTACTTCTTACTTGGGTTCTGAACGCAGCCTTGAAAAGTAACACGGGTGTGTGTGTGTGTTTGTCCGGTTTTGCCGTGCTGATGGCATTCACCGCCAAGGGCGTTTTGAAAACAGCGGAGGAGGCAGGCGTGATCCTGTAGGCTAGGCCTCCTCCCTGGTGCGTTAGGCCAGACTAATGCCAGTTTTAAAAGCCCAGGAACAGCCACTGAAAAACAAGACCATGTCTACTTGCTGTTGAGTGAGGGGATCTGGGCCAGTTTTTGTGCAAGAGGAAGAAAGAACATTTTTGTTATTGTCGCCACAAAGGCTGGCCTCTTTCTTGCATTCACTCAACACATGAATGAATGAATGAATGAGTGAATGAATGAATGAATGAATGAATGAGTGTCATGGCCAAGCCCTAGGCTGTTGACCATGAGGAACAAGGTCCCTCCTTGCCGGAGAGGCTGTCCAGTCTCAGTCGTTCTCCAGCGGCCTAGCATAGAAGGCATCTTTGTTCACACACGCGGCCAACTGCCATTTCCAGGATCCATCCTCTGGCCGAACGTGGCTGGAGGTCATTTAAACCAGACACTCCTCATTGGGGGAGTGAGGGGGGGTGGGAAGGCAGCAGCATTATCTGGGAAGATTTTTTTTTTTACCCACGCCTCCATTCGGAGACCAGAAGTTGACCTGGGAAGAATTTTAAACCACCCCTTGAGCCTACCCCAGGCAGAGAGTCCTGGTGGGGAGAGGGGGCGCCTCGTTTTCCGTTTCCGGTTCCCCTTGGTGACTTTGCCCAACATCCCCGCTTGAGAAGCACTTTGGGGGCTCAGTCCCTTTTTTCCTGGAAGAAATGTATCCGGAGAAACCACGCCCGCACAGGCCTGGGACTTCACCCCGCGTGTCTGGCTTCTGTTGCAGGGCTGTTCGCACAGGGCTCGCTGTCTGCGGGGTCTCAGAGGACAGACTGGAGGGGCCTGGGTGCTGAGAAGACCACCAGCCAGACCCGCCGCGACCTGCCCTGCTCTGGACTCACGTCCCCAGCCTGCCCGCTCCCGGCCAGAAGTCGGAACCGTGCCCAGCACAGCAGATGCTGGGACCTGGGTGCACAGCCTCGCCCAGCGGGTAGCAGAAAGCAAAGGATTGCCATTAGTCACCAGCTGGCCAACAACTTGACCTTAGGAAAGCCACAGCGCTTCTCCAGGCTGCCCTCTCCCAGGAAGCAGGTAACGGGAGGCGTGCTTTGAGGAGGTAACGTATGCTTCTGCTCCTTCTGGCCTGCCTTGGGCCAAGGGGCTGGGAGAGTGACGAATGCAGCCATGAAGCATCTGGATCTGATCATGGGGGGCAGCTTTTACTTCTCTCTAAAGACCACAGCCCCTGGCAGATTTGGGGCTCAGACATCCCCGGTGCAAGCCCAGTGGACTCCCTGTGCCGGAAACGTTGAAGTTTCTGAGAATCGGTTAAGTGGTGACTCATTCTGTGCTCCACAGAGAGCGAGGTGAGGCTCTTTCCAAGGTCACGTGGCTCAGGAAGGTCTGACCCCGAGTCCACTTGCCTAATCACCTCATTGCAGTCTCAGGCAGAGGCCTCGTCCTGCCTCTGAGCACCCACAGGCGTCTAAAAGGCTGCCCAGGATGTTGGTATCCGTGCCCTCCTGCCCGCTCCCCATCACCTGTCCTGCCAGGCGCTTGTTTCAGTCTTGGCTGCCCCTCAGAATCACATCGGGGGCCCAGGCAGGATTATTTTGGAGCCTCCCAGGAAACTTAGCACACAGTAGGATGACCGACCATCCCAGAGACCTCTTTAAAAAATAAGTCACCTCCTGCACCTATTATGAAACATAGGTACCCGGATGCAGGCAAGGTTTAAGCATCACTGATTTTCGGGGAGGTATTTCTACTGTGTTTATTTTTTTATTAAACTCTTCATTTCCTTTATGAAATTTGATTTTTTTCCTAAAAGCAAAAAAAAAAAAAAATACAAAAATGTATTCCCTAGAGACCCGAAGTCACTAGCTGTTTACTAACAGAATTTTGTAATATTCCCCGTGAAGACTACCTTGTTTTTTTATTTTGTATTTCTTAATGCCAACAAGCGCATGCTGGCTTCTTAACATTGACGTTTCCACAAATAGAACTCTAAGTTGTCGGCTTGAAGAACTCTAGCATTAGTCATACATAGCCTTTCTTTCGAAAGGTTTCCTGTTAAGCTGTTTTTCTCTTTTTTAAACTATCAAAACTGTTTTCTGAAGTAGTCTCCGCGGATGTGCTGAACGGTGTCAGGTCCAACCCAAAATAACTCTTTGGGGGTTGGGAGGGGGAGATGGATCCTCACCTCCAGCTATGGAGCTGCCTCAAGACCTCTCTCTCTCTCTCCCTAGACTCCTGTGTTCCAGGGAGTCTTAAAAAATGTAGATTTCTTTCCTGATAAAACACATACTGACTGCCCCGTAGAAGGTTACCTGCTGGTTGCATAGATTCCTTTCCCTCAATCAGCCATGTAAACTGGGCCTTCTTTATCCCCATCTCACAAACCAGGAAACTCGGGCTCGGAGAGGCTAAACAAGTCCAGTCTCACCCAGCTATGACGTCAGAAGCCTCTGTTTGGACCTGTTCCCGCCATCCAGGGTCGTAGCTGTCCCTGCTGTTAGATGCACTCTCACCTGGACAGCGGAGGCATCTGCACAGGCTTGCTCGTCCCGCCTCCAGCCCTCTTGCCTGGTTCTGAGCCCCAAGCAAACCACCTGGGTTCAGATGGAAAGCTAGGGTCCCCCCATCAGGCTGGGGGCACATCGGTCAGCAGCATTTGGAAACTTTTCGTCATCAGAATGGCCACCAGTTGGTAGGTCAGCCATTGCTAAGTGTAAAGAAGTTGGGCAAAACATCCAATAACCTGATTGCGGTACAGTGGCACCTCGAGATACGAGTGCCCTAACCTACAAGATTTTTGAGATACGAGCCGTCGAGCGAGCGATTTTTGCTTTGAAATACGAGCAACAGTTGAGATAGGAGTCATTGCGTGGATCGGCCGGCTGCACACGGCCCACCCGTTTACCTCGATTTGAGCATCTCATAGTTTTCCAGGCCTTAAGGTTACAGAACGAATTAAACTCGTATCTCGAGGTACCGCTGTATTTCCTTCTTTAGATCCATCGACCGCTCAGTTCAATTCCGATTCTTTGTCATGGTCTGAAAGAGACTTCACTGAGTGAGACAACTTTCTTCCTGAACGCCATCCTCCTAGGGAAGGATTACGTTTACCCACTTAACGCTGGAGCCCTAATGTTGGACTCTCTCCATCCCACTCCCCCAATCAGGGGTTTCCTGTCTAATGTTCTGGACACTGGGGTAGGACAGCCGTCACCAACCAATGGTGGTCTGAAAGGTGGGCGACTGCTGGGGTAGGAAGGGGTACGGACAGACCAGCCTTTTCGAAGACTCAGTCCACAAGAGGAGCAGGTGCAGTTTTTGGGCACCTGGGACCAGGCTGAGTGCTTTGCCTACATGACCTGTTTGTTTCTCTTCATCACCCTTGAACTTGGATGTCCCAAAGCCCGTTTCCTTGCCCGGCGACGCGGAGAGAGAAGTCACTTTCCTAAGGACCCAGCCAATGGACAGATTCGGGGTTGGGCCCTCGGACCTTCACCTCCATTCCCGTTGCTCTTCAGGGGCACCCAGCTGCAGCCCCGCCCCCGGGACAGGGAGACAGGAGCCACATTGGCCCGCTAATACCGATTCTGGCGGGCATCTCTCACGAGCAGAAACGTCTGCGATGGTACGGTTGACACAGTTGGCCAGCTGCTCTTTTCTCGTGAACATCTCGCATCGAAACCCCTTTGCTACAGGGACGTAGCACAGCTCACGGGGCTCGGAGAAGACAAGTCAGTGTAGTAACTGACGTTTATACAAGTGCCAGTTAGAGCATCTTCTCTGCAGTGAATCTAAGCACCCGTCTGCCTCTGCCAGTCAGGCTGGAGGATGCTTTTGCCCCAGAGGTAGATTCTTTTCTAGGCAGTACAACCAAGCACGTGTCACTAGAATTATGAAGTGAGGTTCAGTGTACAGTGGCACCTCCAGATACGAGTGCCCTAACATGAGATTTTTGAGATACGAGCTGTCAAGCGAGCGATTTTGGTTTGAAATACAAGCAACATTTGAGATACGAGTAATTGTGTGGATTGGCTGGCTGCACACAATCCACCAGTTTACCGCAACTCGAGCATCTCAGTTTCCCATGCCTCAAGGTTACAGAACGAATTAAACTCGTATCTCAAGGTACCACTGTGTGTTCTGGAGAGAACAATTGCTGGACACCTAAGGAGCCTGTTAGTTAGCCCCCTTAACCAGTTTTGTGATAGACATGATTTCATAGAAACGTCTGATGTGTAAGGAACTTATCTAAGCCCCTGTAGTCACATGATAACCGTTCCTTCTCACTGCGGTCCTGCAGTGGAGGACCGGGAATCGACAGTTCGCCCAGGTCCATGGTCGGCAAACTGCGGCTTGCAAGCCACCTGTGGCTCTTTGGCCCCTTGAGTGTGGCTCTTCCACAAAATACCATAGCCTGGGTGAATCTATTTTGAAGAAGTGGCGTTAGAAGAAGTCTAAGTGTAAAGACTTTGGCTCTCCAAAGAAATTTCAATCGTACGGTTGATATTTGGCTCTGTGGACCGATGAGTTTGCCGACCACTGGCCCAGGTCACCTAGGAAGCCACCGGGCTGGGGATGAAAGCCTGTCGTCTAATCCCAGAACCTGTGGCTTCAAGAGCTGGCTCGCTACTATTCCTCTACCTCTGAACTTTTGATGTTTCCTGTGTTGAGAAGTCAAGTGCTTCCTTCTGAGTAGGAAATGCTATGTCCAGTGCTTGATGGTTTTTAGAGCCCCCACTGTCACCGAAGCAGTTCTGACAGTCAGTATCGTTTTTTCACGTGTCCCCCCCATAAATCTCTAAGGAACCAGGACAATGGAGCTCACAGTCAAAAGGAAGACCCCCTCTCAGCAGCGAGTGCTGTGTGGGAGCCTTTCCAGGAGAGGTGGTACAATGGGCAGTGTATTGGTGACCCAGTGCGTTGGTGACAGTGTGGCAGGGTCTGGCTGATGCACAGGTGATGCTGCATTAAAAAGCTCGCTCTGTGCTGCTCAGAAACGGGCAGCTGACTAGTCACGTGAAGACCATCTTACTTACTGTGCCGGAAGTTAGCTAACCCCGCCCTAGCTGGCTGGACACGGTGGATAGAGCATCAGCCCCCCGGACTGCAGGGCCCCAGATTCTATTCCAGGCAAGGGCATGCACCTCGGTTGCAGGTTCCCTGTCCCTGGCCAGGGTGTGTGCAGGAGGCAGCCAGTCAATGTGGTTCTTGCACATCGATGTTTCTCTCTGTCTCTCTCTCCCACTCTCTCTCAAATTCAATGGAAAAATATCCTCAGGCTAAGTAGCTTCCATGTTCTGAGCGCCTCCCTACATTCTCTAGAAGGTTTGTGGTGGGTTTTGAAAGGCAGGTGAACAGTGACAGTGAGGGTGACAGTCATCTCTTGGGCGCCTTCTCTATGTCAGGTGTGTGTGTGTGTGCACACACACGGCCCTGTAGCCACTGCTCCTGGGTTCAGGGTAATCCTCGGCCGGCTGGGCAGTGAGTTGCCAGGAGGACCCAGCCTAGAGGGCTGGCACCTGCACCCCATAGAGCAGGTTGGTGGAGGGGAGCGGGGAGGAGCCACCCATGGCTCAGGTGCGCCTGCTACTGTCCAGGAGGAAGTACCACAGTCAAAGCCGCCCGGGTTCTCCCCCTCGGTCCATTCATCTGACTTGGGGTGTTACAGTGAGGTCCTTTCCCCCCTTGACTAGCCACACACATTGCAAAGGCCACAGAGAATGTCTGCTGTTTTAGGAAGCCTGACGTCTTCCTCGCCGGGACTGGGAGATGCCAGTGGAACAGTCATTGTTCTGAGGACACTGTTGTCACCAAGCAGATGGGTTCTCCCATGAACCGTGCTTGCCAGTCACAGCCTCTGCTTCATCTGAGCACTTTTCCCGCGGGCTTTTTATTGAAAGTCACTGCCGGGGCGGTTTTGCCTAATCACCCCCAAAGGGTCCCTGCCTTCCCCAGGCTCTGTGGTGGTTTGGCTCCTTCTCTGGGACCTCCCTCTGCCAGGACCCGCTCCACACCTTGCTGATGCCCGTGACCTCACCGCGCCGTATCTCGGGGTGGTCTGTCTTTAGTGTTAGGAGGCATGGCACCCCCGCGTTTTAAAGGAACCCGAGAGAAAAGGGCAAAACTGCCTTCCGGGGCTTTTGACGCCTCCTGGAGGCGGGGAAACCAAAACGGTGCGGACGGAATCCTGGTTCGGGTGATGCTTCACACAGAGGCACCTCGTTACGTGATTTCTTTGGGAGCTTCTTAGGGTCAGCGTGTCGGGGGTTCCGCTGGAAGAGTTGGGGGGGCAAGCTGTGCCAGGCAGGCCTGTTGGTTTCCTCTCGGCTGTTCTCCCCGTCCCTTCTCTCTCTGGAATAGTCGGGTCAGGAGGCTGGCGGATGAGAGACGGGCAGTATTGAACAGGGCGGGAACTCAGGACTGGATGAGAGGAGATGGGCGGGGCCACAGCCAGTCTATGAAGGGGGACTCAGCAGCTCTGGCCATCGGGATAAAGAAAAGGTTGTCCGTCTCCTTTAAGAGTCAGTTATTGACAATGAGACCACGCGATGACAGGAAGGAGTTTCGTGGCACCATCAGGGCATCAAGCACATGGTCAGCTGGTGAAGATGCTTGGAAGCTAGGCATCAAGCCCCAGATGCCCTATGACACTTTTCCAAACTGCTGTGCGGGCGGGTTCTAGGCTTGATCTGAGCATGCTCGAGTTGTTTGTCTTGACCCTGCCGAGCCTTTCAGACCTTGTATGGCTCCTGGCCTGTCGGTGCCCCAGGAGGTGGCTGCCAACCCTCCACAGCGCTGCCCATCACAGAGTGGACACTGCGTGCCCTGAGTGCCGGCCACACAGAGAAAGGCGCCCCACACTGAGAGGCACCCTGCACTGAGGGGCACCAGACTTCAACAGTCCCCCATGGAGCCCTGTCCTTCATTCCAGTTACCAATGAGAAAACAGAAGCCCAAAAGGTTTAACTAGATTTTTTTAAGGTCATAAAATAAAGGCTTTTAACAGACCCCAAAACTAACTGGTTCTTGCTCAGCCCTAATTGTGAATTCGGGGGAAGGGGAGTGGTATTTAAACATAACCAACTTGTTATATAAAAGCGGCCACTGTGTCACGTGCACTGGCACTTGCTGTGGGAAATGTCTGCCTGCACGGACAGCAGCCTGGTCCCCCTCCGTCTCCCAGCTGGTCCTTCTGCCCCATCCTGGCACCTTCAGCAGCTGGAGGCGGGAGTGAGATTGCTCTACGGACCAGTCCCATCCCCATCCCGTCTCTCCCTGGCTCTTCCCACGCGAGGAGAGGCCACATCCTCTGACCCCGCGCTGGAGACCCTGCCCTCGCTAGTCTCCACTCCCTGCTGGTCTCTACTTTTTCCTTTGCTTCCCCTCCCTGCTCAGCCCCTTCCTGTCCCTCGCACGCTCCAGGCCACCTTCCCACAGTCCTTTGCTTCTCTGCCTGCGATGCCTTCTCCCAAACCGCTACATGTTCTCTGCCTGGCTGCCCCGCCGTCTCTGCTCAGAAGTCAGCTTATTGGGGGAGCTTTGCCAACTCTTCACCTCCACGCCAGCCGTAAACTTCATCACAGTTACTCCCTCTCCCTCTGCCTGCCTCTATGGAATTTTTGTTCCCAATTACTGTCTGACCAATCCACAGCCTGCCCCCCACCCCGTCCTCAGGAGGAGGGACGCATCTGCTCCTGCTCCCTGCCTGCAGCACGTAGGGTAGTGCCTGTCACAGCTCATGACAGGCTCAGGAAGAAGTGGGGGGATGAATATCCGTCTCCCTTAACACTGTCAGTACTGACTTCGCACTTGGGAAAGCAAGCGGGTGTGCGTGCGAGACTTGGGTGCGCGCAGGTCACTAGCTGTGATGCAGAAACGAACGGTGCCCTCGTGGCACCACTGGAAGACTTGCATGTCTAAGAGCTGAGTGACAGCTGTCCCAGCTGTTAGCGAGGCCACTGAAATGGCACCTGTGACCTGGCCAGGATGCCCTCGGCACCACTGAAGAATGACTGTCACCGACAAAGGCTCTTCTGAATAGCCGTATGCTCTCCTTACTCCTCGTTTATGTTCACAGTTGGTCTAAAGCAATGGTCGGCAAACTGTGGCTCGAGAGCCAAGGTTTGCCACTCTGTTGACTAATGAGTTTGCCGACCATTGGTCTAAAGTGATGAATATTAGAAGCCAATTTAAAAATATTTTCAGTTTACGTTCCTTGTCCACTCGGTTGTATTATGTGTTACCATTAATGGTTCTGAGATCCGATGTTGAGATGGAGCATGAATCCCCAAGGTCATGGAGATAGAGGGTAAGTTTGGAAACAGCTAACTCAAGTTCACGTGTTCATCATGGCCTGTGATTTCTCTCTTCCCCTCTAGTGTTGCCTGGAATAGCAGAGAATTGGAAACAAGTCAGATCTGAGGACCGTGCATCTACGTGGTGGCATTTAACCAAGAGAACTCAGCATGCTCCCCGGAAGGACCCCCGTGTCTGCCAATCCGAGCTCACAGAAGGCGGCCCCCGGAGGATTCAGCCATGTGACGTCTGCCCGGATCCTAGCGGACTGTGCGTGGAAATGCAGCTAAGAAGATGAAGGACATTGGACAGCAGTTATTCAGCTCACGGGTACTCGAGGGACACCACTCTCTGACCATGTCGCCTAGACAACCTCACGCTAGCAGGGCCACTCGGCCGGACAGACAGGAAGCTCCGACGGCGCTGTATCAAGGCTCGGAGGCCGAGGCCGCCGTGATGGCCACGGCCACGGCCACGTGTGTGAAGTGCAAGGCCGTTCACCAGGTCCCTCTTCAGGACCTGAAAAGGGGGCCGGGGCAGAGCCACAAGGAAGACAGATACGTGTGCTTCCAGTGCGGCCTCGGGGTGCCTCCTCCCCACTTTCCCTTCGGCAACGGCGACCCGGCCCTCCTGGGACATAAAGCCGACCCCCTGGCCCCTCCCGGCAACAACAAGTTCAAGGTAAGGAACTTCAAGCCGGGCAAATACTATTGTGATAAGTGTCGCTTCTCCACCAAGGACCCCCTGCAGCACCGCAAGCACATGGTGCAGCACGAAGAGATCAAGTTCATCTGCTCCCACTGCAGCCACGTCTCCTACACGAAGGGCGAGTTCCAGAGGCACCTGGTAAAGCACACGGGCATCTTCCCGTACCGCTGCGAGTACTGCGACTACGGTGCGATCCGCAACGACTACATCGTCAAGCACCGCAAGCGGGTGCACGAGAGGGTGGGCGGGAAGCGGCAGCCCAAGGTCACGGCCAAGCTGGAGCCGAGGAGGACCGGCGCCTCCAGACAGAACGCCGAGCTGTTGTCCAAAGCCTCGGACCCGGGCGCCGCCGCCCTGCACGGCAAGCTGTCCGACCAGCTCTCGAGGTTCTCCCTCCAGACCGGCAAAGACAGGGGCCGCAGCGTCACGCTCGTACCCGAGCCCGGGGAGCCCCAGAAAGACGTGGTGTGCATCCCCGACAGAGGGGGCCTGCTGAAGCCCGGCGAGGGCGGCGTGCTGGAGAACAAGAGCGTGGAGGTGGAAGTGCTGTCCCCGGCCACCGAGCCCGTGCAGCCCGGGATGCCCTTGACCGTGGTGGCGCCGGCGGAGCTCGTGGTGCCGGCCAACTGTTTAGCCCAGCTGATAGACGTGAAGGTTGTCAACGGCACGCAGCAGCTCGTTCTGAAACTGTTCCCCCTGGAAGAAAACGGCGGCCTCGAAGCTGGCGGCGGCGGCGGGGGGGACGGGGGTCACGGGGGTCGTGCTGAGCGGAGGACTAGAGAGCAGGGCGCGGACGAACCAGGAAAAACGCTCCCGGCGGAACAGACCAAGTTCCTGGCCGCAGACGAGGGTTTTGGAGAAGCCGGAGGCCTCGAGGGCCTCCCGTCCGCGGTTCAGAAACCGGTTAAAAACATGAATTGGGTACGGCCTTACGACCTGTTCATGCCCGATCCCAGTGCGTACCCCTGCGGAGAGCCCCTTCTCAATTCGGCTCGCGTGGAGGATTGGCAGAGGAGAGGTCCTCTGTACCCACCGAGAACCGCTCTCCCTCCCGTTGCCTTAAGGGGTCACTCGCCCGCGTCTGCGGTGCAAAACAGCTTTTTATGTGGCCTTGGCGCCGCCCCCAGTCCCTTCCCCTACAACGCTGCTGTTTCTTTCCCGGAAGACGGGAGGCACTTGCACAGGGACCCCCAGAGCTTCCTTCCTCTGGCCGCGTCACCGGCAGCCATTTCCTTCCCTGGGGAAAAGGGCTTTCTGCCCGGCAGTGCCAATGACTTGGAATCCAGAAGCGAGCTCAGCATTCCCGTGAGGATGCTTGCCTCTGCTAGGAAGCTGAAAGACCGCCAGACCGAGGACTATACGGCACTTTCCCATACGGGCCAGGTCTCCTCCCATCGTAAGAGTGAATATTTACACATAAACATAACGGGGGAAGACAGGATCCGGTCTCAGCAGCCTGCGGAGAAGTTTCTGGAGTTAAGGAATTCCGAAAGGACTAATGACCCTTTCAACGGCCCGGTCATCTCCTCCGTGTTTTCCCTGAGCTCTGGGTCAGAAGACGTCCCCGAGGGAGTCAAGTGGAATAGCTCGACGTCCAAGATCAAGTCCATCGAACTCCTGCGCAGAAAGATCGCTCAGCTAATCGAGTCCTGCGGCAGGCCTCCCTCTCTGGCCGCCAGCAACGCGCACCGCCGTTCCAGAGGGCACGCGCCCAGGGTCCCTTCCAGAGCCAGCCCGGAAGGCATTCAAGAGATCAACGTGGCATTTACCGGCACCGGCTACTCCGCACACACCCTCTCCAAACCTCAGGATGAGAGCGGGACGGGTAGGCAGCTTAGCCGTCCGCACCTCTACCCGCAGTTTGTAGAAGGCAGCCACGGGAAAACCGAAAGCCAGGCAGCTGGGAAGGCCCACGTTGCCACCCCAGTGCTGATCCCCAAAGGAGCCGTCTTGAGGGTTCTGAATTCCTCGGAGGATGCCCACATCATAGAGGCCACCTGCGAAGCGCCCGTCAGCATCCCGTACAGCGAGACGCAGTTAATAAAACCCGCTCCGTTCTGCCCCGAGAAGCAGACGGACGCAGACCTCCAGCCTTCAACCAGTGAGGGTGGGCCAATCGACATGTCCCAGAACCTCGACACGTCTCTCCGGCCCAAACCCAGAAAAGAGAGCGCCGTTGGCAGCGCCGTCCTGAGAAAAACCGGCCCTCTGCCCGGGCAGCAGGGAAGCAGCGAGCCGAGTAAGCAAGGAAAAGCGCCCTCCAGAAGTCTTCCCGTAAATAAAAACAAGACCAAGCCAGTCACTTCGTCCAAGAAGAAAAGCAAGCTTCCGCCTGACCCCGGCCCCTGCCTCAAGGATCCTTCGATTTTTCAGGTTGCCAGACAGCTTCGGCTCATAGCCGTCAAACCGGACCAGCTGATCAAATGCCCCCGCCGGAACCAGCCCGTCATTGTGTTAAACCATCCCGACGTGGATTCGCCGGAGGTGACCAACGTGATGAAGGTAATCAACAAGTACAAAGGCAACGTCCTCAAAGTCGTCTTATCGGAGAGGACCCGGTGTCAGTTGGGCATCAGGCGGCATCACGTGCGGCTGACCTACCAGAACGTGGAGGAAGCCAACCAAATAAAGAGGCAGATGATGCTGAAAATGAAACTTAAGAAAGTCCATAAGAACAACTACCAGGTGGTGGATTCCTTGCCCGATGACTCGCAGTGTACCTTTAAGTGCTGGTTTTGCGGGCGGCTGTACGAAGACCAGGAAGAGTGGATGAGTCACGGCCAAAGGCATTTGATAGAAGCAACTAGGGATTGGGATGTTCTTTCTTCCAAGGGCAAATAAGAGAAAAATTGGCGTTTTGAAGCAATTTGAGTTTTTTTATTTTTAGTTTATTCTGGTTAGGGCTGGACTTGTTTTTTTGTGTTTTTTTTTTTTTCCCATCCCTAACTCAGTAGGAGAAATAGAGATTGTAGGAACCAGAGGACCGTTAATTGTTCGGATCCCTTGTCGGAACATTGAGAACCTGGCGTCTGGTTTCGCCTAACCTATGACTGGAACTCGGAAGGTATTTGAACGTATATGCGTTTTTCTGGAGAGAAGTGAAACTCGCAAACAGATTTTCAGTGGGATCTGAGACCTTTGGGTTTAGCAGCCCGTTTCTGAGTGTGGATACAAACCTCGTGTCATCCAGGGAGAGGGTGAGTTGAGAGTGTCTGACACCCGCTCATATCCCAGAATGCTACTGATGAATTAACCTCGCGGTCGCCGTGTTCACCCACTTTTTCTTTGCGTTAACTTGTGTCCTGAATAGTTGGTACCTAATGGAAATTCTATTTTCTACTGTTAGATTAAATTTGGTTACAGAAAAGTGGCCGTTCTTTTAAAACTCCCTCACCCCCTCTCTCATCCTCATTGGTGTTCTTTACAGCACAGAGAACTGTGCTTTTTTGGGGGGGCGCTGTTTGAAAGAACGATCGTCACGTTTTGCCTGAATCTGCTCCTGCCACAGCATGTGTTAGGGGAGAAAGAAAACGTGTTGCAGCTTCGGCGTTCTTTCTTGAACATCTCGGTTTATGACAACTGGGGAAGGAATGTGCCTTTTTGCAAATAAAAAAAGAAATGGTCACACAAAGGGGAAACCTCAGATTAAGTCTTTTGTTTGTCCTTACCCCTGTCAGAAAAAAAAAGTAGCCAGTTAAAAATGTGGATATGCAGGCCTCTTTACCACACAGATCAAACCTGGGGAGGTAACGCAAGCTCAGATCGCGGAGACGGCTGTGACTTTAAGATGACCGAGTTTTCACTTGGGGACTAACTCTCCATCCATCACTCAGGGCTCATAGACACTGCCCTCCAACCCAGGTTGCAGCCTTCTCTCCTCTGCCACTTATTTCACAGGGGGACCTGTTCAGACAGCTCCCCACTTTGTTTTTGTGCCTTTGAGGCCCCTTAACGTTGTCCCTCGTGAATATACTAAAAATAGGCATGAGTCCACAAAATTGCAAACGTCCCACCATCTTGGTGAAGATGACAGGAACACTCTCCTGGGTCTTCATTGACGGTAACAATGTGCTTCTCATTGACCTTTGCCACAGCCCTGCTTTCCCTGTTGCTCGCTTTGCTAGAAAGCACCCCCAGACATTCCTGCTCCCCTCTCCATCGTCAGGTGTCAAGACCGATGGATGCTGAGCTGCACAGCGCCCTCTGCCGCTGGGGCCTCTTGGGCGATACTCAGTTGGCAGATGGAGCTTGGACTGCCTCTTAGTCCTCCCTTGCCCACTCAGCTGGGCCCCAGCCGTCCTGCAGACGGCGAATGAATGACTGGCTCAGGCACACGACAGCCCGGCCCTCGAGTCCTTGCTGTAGGCATTCAGGCTGTGCTGGGACAGAGCATGCGACGGGGGGTGTCCTAGCTGAGGAAGACACTTGAGAGATGCCTGTCGCATTGGGTAGTCAGAGGTGGATATTTCTTTTTCCCCACAGGGAAAGTCTTAGATTGCCCTCTGATGGGGGTCGGGGTGGGGGGGGAGGGGGGAGGTGTTGGGTGTTGCAGTTCTTCTGTGTCACCGTTTCTCATTACAGTCGTTAACATGCCTTCTGTGTAATTTGGGACATGGATCCCTGAGTTGGCTAATCGGTTCATTTTCGTTGACATCTGGATTTTTTGATGTGTATAGATGTGTATATACACATATCAGTATTTTTTACCATATGAAAACTGTAAGACCTAATTTTCTGATTTCCTATTTTATAATGAAATGATGTGGTTTGGAAAAATATAAAGTGTTTTATATTCTAGAAATAACTTATTTTGGAAGTCCCTTTTTATAACGGTCCGGTCTCCCTTGGAGCGAACGCAAGCACAGTCGAGAGAGGGGGTCGGATGTGTGTGAGCACCCGGAGCGGCCGCCCCCGGCGATCCTGTCACCCCGGGCCCCCGGTCCCGCACATTTCCCGGCGGCGGGGCGTCCTGAGCAGAGGAGACCCGGCGCAGGTTTGCCCGCGTGTAAGTCTGTGCCCCCTCCGACGTGAAAGGCGCCTCCCGAGGCATCCGGAGCAGAGAAGGCTGGGATTTTTCTTCTCCTCCTATACCTCACTGCAGAGTCGCATCTCTCCTGAAAGCTTAGCCCGGCCTTTCGGGAGAGAGCCACGAACCGGGTCAGTGTTAAGTGTCAACATGAAGTATTTACACTTGGAGCGTCAACCCTTTTGCAAGTATTACCCTTGGACAGAGCTCACCTTCGTGAGGGGGTTCGGGGTTACACAGCGCTTGTTCTGGGGGTCGTCAAAGAGTGAGGACGCCAAGCCCGGCTGTGTTCCCTGCGTGCAGAGCGTCAGGAAATAGCTAGTTCGCGTGAAGGTCAATGTCGTGACTGGAGAAGGGAGTAGCACGGGGTTGAGTATTGGTGCTCTCTTTCTTGCCATGATTTTGAAGGACCTCCTTTCACCAGACGTTACTAACAGTACTTACTAATGACATCCCTCGACACTTATTTTTAACCCGTTTTCTTTTTGGGGAGCAGAAATGAGATGATCTTCTATTTATGCTATGACAGAGAGTGAAAGTTGTCGGTTTGGGTTTTTTAATGACTGAATAGATTATATTTTACTCACATTTCTTCCCCGGCCCCAAACAATTTTGTGAGCCCTCCCCCCGTTACGGGCCAAGCACTGTTGAACTCCATGGAACGCAATGTATTAACCCTCGAACGCCCCTGCCTCCTGCTCTGGGAGCCCCCGCGTAGCAGCCGTCCCGGGAGCTGAAGGTGCGATGCTGCCCCGCCTTTCGAAGACGGCGTGAACCTGTCCGTGTCCGCGTGAGCAAAGAGAAAACCTCGCATCACCCGTGGCAAGCACCCCTCGAGGTTCTGTGTTAACAGTGTGCGCTGCCGCGCGTTGGAAACACGTTGATGTAGCGGTTTAGACGTTGGAGTCAGTTTTGTTAAATAAAGCTACTGTCAGCCTTTCTCTGCCCTTTCATTTCAAACGTCCAGCGGCCTGGCTCTTACTGGCACAGCCTGCCTGCGCGCGGTACGTGTCGGACCCACGGACAGCCCAGGCAGCGTCACCAGACACAGTGCAGGCGGTGCCACACTGTCCCCTGGGGTCTGTTCTGAATTCCTCGCCCAGCTGGTTAACTATGCGCCCTGAGAGGAGGCCAGGTGACTTTTTTTATTAGCTATATTTTTATTGATTTCAGAGAAGGAGAGAGAGAGAAACATCAATGATGAGAGAAAACCATTGATGGGCTGCCTCCTGCATACACCCGCTACTGGGGATTGAGCCTGCAACCCAGGCATGTGCCCTCGACCAGAATCAATCCCGGGACCCTTCAGTCGGCAGGCCGATGCTCTATCCACTGAGCCACACCAGCTAGGGGCCAGGGTACGTTTCTGATTGGCTCTGGCTGAAATCTGCAAGGTGCTGGTGTGGGCCGCAGTGCCATCTCTGTACCATGGTCAATGGCCTCTTGGTGGGGTGTACAGGCACTTAACCTGCATAGCTCTCCACAGGGAGGGGTCCCGGGTGGGAGCACTTGAGCCATTGAGAAGCCACAGGACCCCACTTCCACGGGGAGGAGGGGCGTGAGGATCTTTGGAGAGGGCTTCCTTCCCTCCTCTCACCCCCAGCACCCAAGCAGGCCCAAAGGGCAGAGAGACTTGAACTTGAGATGACCGGGAGGAAAACAAAGAGGGATGGGAGTTGCTCAGGGCAGCCGTTTAGCTGATTTGCTATCCCAGTTGCAGTGGTGGTGGTCCTCTCACCCTACAGGAGGCTCCTAATTGTTGCCCCTGGTGACTGAGGGACGGTGGAGATCAGTAGGCAGCGAAGGTCGGAAGGGGGTTGGGTAAGCCTGGACAGCCAGGCTGGTAACCCTGGAACAGAAGAGGGCACTTGGGCAGAAAGTGACATCAAGGTCATAGGTTAAGAAGTGGCAGCTGTCCATCCACATGTCCTCAGGAAGAAAATGACGCTCAGTAAGGTTACCGATGCCCGTTCACAGGCTTGGGGGCAGGTGAACACAGGAGGCACCAGAACCGTCTGTCTGTCATGCTGTTTTGAACAGACAGAACTCAGGCTGAGCTCATGACCTGCCTTAAGGTTGCCGCTGGTCTCAGACGCTGGCTGGGCTGAGCCGCCTGGGTAAGGATTTTGGACTCAGCCTGGCGCAGTGCTGTCCCATAGAGAGAGGATGTGAGCCGTGTCTCATCTTCACTTCCTCAGATATGACATTTAAACGCACAGAAAGATCAAGTTAAATATATTTGACCCAACACATCGACAGTGTTATTTTCACATTTCTGTGGGAGGAATGGTGTAATTTATGTCTGTGTCTAAAACTGGGGTGGACTGGGTTTCACCAGCTTGTTTAGGGCATGCCAATTCCTCTCATTCCCAGCAGTTCTAGGTCTAGGTCTGTCCCCGAGATGGTGGCGACACCTGTGACTTTGAGATGACTTTGCAACAACCTGAGTTGGGCAGCCAAACAAATGTTTGCTTCTCATTCCCACAGACTGGGCACAGTCTGGCAGGGATGCCTCTGCTGGGGGGAGGGGTGTCTTGTGGCTGAGCCATCTGAGCACCCGGGCACCGTCACCCCAGCAGAGGAGCCGGAGGAGAGGACGCTGCACGGGTGGAGAAGCACACAGCGCCCCCGTGGCCAGAGGAGGTCACATCCTCCCAGGGGCTCTGCACCCCGTCTGTGTGCAGACCGAGAGGGCAGCAAACCGACCGATGATCGCTGACCGCAGTTCACGGGTGGGGCTGGGAGAGGAAATGGTAGTCGCCTGCGTGGAAAGCATCTTGCCAGCCTGGGAGCTGGGAAATTAGAGCATCACCTGAGCCAGTGTAGACGCGGAGAAGCAGGAACGTCAGCACGCTATGTGGCAATAAATACTGAAACTGGAGGAAGCTCTGTATTATTTGTTTTCACGTCCCGATTCCTAGTGGGATGGGGCACTTTGGCAATTGACATTTTCATTTTCTGGGCATGGCTGCTGGTATTCTGTCCGTTTACTATTGAACTACTTACTTTAAACTTTTAAAATAGACTTTTTTTTTTAATCTAATCTATAAGGGGAAAAAATTCCTTTAGGTATTAGGGCATTTTGTGCTTTATTTTAGAAATCCTTCCCTATGTTGAGGTCACAGATAGCCTTTTATTAAATTCAGTATTAAAAATGAACTTCCATAGAACAGTGGGCACCTTCATAGAACACAAGCTGTCCGTTATAGGCATTTCCAAAGGATTTCTGGGTCCCAAGTTTTTTAATAGGAAAAATGCCTAAGTCATATTAGATGTATACCCTCACAAAGTCAGCCCAGGTATTCACTCGGTTGTGCTAAACACCCATTTTTGGAGAGTCTATGCTTTTCCCCGATTCCGGCTTCATGTGTGAGTAGACCTGTGGCTGGCTGTGCTGCTGAGCTAGGCTGTTCATTAAGATTTTTCTTCAAAGTTCATTCTTTTTCATTAAGTTGGTGGTGGTATTACACCTGTCCCCCACTTTCCTCTCTTTACCCCCCTGTACCCTGCCCCAACCCAGGCCTTCCCCCATACTATTGCCTGTGTCCATGGTCTTATGCATATATGTTCTTTGTCTAATCTCTTCCTGTCTCTCCGCCCCCTCCCCATCCCTCTGAAGTCTGTCAATCTGTGAACCAATTTTGTTCAGTTTATTTTGTTCATTAGATTCTATATATAAGTGAGATCATGTGATACTTATTTTTCTCTGGTTTATTTCTCTTAGCATAATACGCTCCAAGTCCATCCGTGCTGTCACAAAGGGTAAGAGATCCTTCTTTTTTACAGCTGCATAGCGTTCCATTGTGTGAATGTACCACAGCTTTTTATAGCCACGCGTCTGCCGATGGGCACTTGGGCTGTTTACAGATCTTAGCTATTGTAAGTTGTGCCGCTATAAGCATAGGATTGCATAAATTCTTACTGGTGGGTGTTTTGGGATTCTTAGGATCTATTCCCCGAAGTGGGATTACTAAAAGGTCAAAAGGCAGTTCCGTTCTTAATTTTTTGAGGAAACTCCATACTGTCCTCCACAGTCTGCATTCCCACCAGCAGTGTACTCAGATTCCCTTTTCTCAGAATAACAAGTGCTGGCGAGGATGCATTGATTTACTGGTGGCAGCCATTCTGACAGGTAGGAGATGGTACTCATTGTTTTAATTTGCATCTCTGATGACCAGTGACATGGAACACTGGTTCGTGTGTCTGTGGGCCATCTGTATGTCCACTTTGGAGAAGTGTCTATTCAGGTCCTTGGCTCATTTTTAAATTGGATTGTTTCTCTGGTGTTGGGTCGGATGAGTTCTTTGTACTCCTAGAGTGACCAGACAATTACACAACAGGCATTCCTTCAACCCGTAGAATGCCAGCTTCAGACCAAAAACCCATGGTTTTCCTCTACATGCCAGACTGCCCACCCCATGGTTGGGCTGAGATTTGCTTGGTAAGTTGCACACACAAATCACTCTTCCCCCGAGAAGCAGCGGTTACGTGTAGAAGTCTTGCCAGAACATGCTCTGCACTGGCCGGAAGTAGCTGAAGGTGAACTCTCCCTCCCTCCCATCCCCCCCCCCTGAGATCTACGAACAAGCTGATTGAGCCCTTTAGGCGGACAGAACCCCAGGTAGAGCACTTAGCATCCAACTCGTAAAAACCTAAAAGAAGGGGCATCGATCTCACAGAAGAAACAGTGCCTCTGTAAAAAGGAAGCTTTAGAGGGAATTCAACCAGGAATTCAATGCAGAAATTCTCAAAATCAGGATTAACTCCTCCATGCCAGTCTCCCTCTCTAACACCCCCATTTTGCCAGGCAGAACGCTCCACTCAGATTAATACCGATTTGTACCGGCTCCCAGGGCCATAAATGACATTGCCCAGGACACCCATCCTGCGGCGCCCCACCCTTACAGTTTGCTGACCACGATGCCCAGGGACGGCAAATACTTTTCAGTCCTGGCCATGAAGGATGCTTTTCTCTGGGTTCCAATAGATGAACAGGCCCAGCTATTTGCCTTTGAATAGCAGGACCCAGAAACTAAATCTACGCTCCAATACTGTTTGGACTGTGATGTACACGGCTTTAAGAATCCCCCCACCATATTTGGGGAAATATTAGCAGAAGATTTAAGGGATATTCAATTGAAATCAGGAATCCTTGAATGGACAAGAGACTGCAAGGTAGCATTTGACACCTGGAAGGGAAAACTCATTTTTGCTCCCCAACTAGAATGGCCCAGTTTACAGAAATCTTTCAAGTTATATATTCATGAAAGGCAAGGAATTGGACTTGGGGTGCTAATCCAGACCCCGGGAAATACCCCTCAACCCATAGCCTCTCTCTCAAAGAAGCGAGATCACAGGACCAAAGAATGGCGCCATGCCTCTGGGCAATAGCAGCTGCCTGAGATTTCTTACAGGAAGCAGAGAAATGCACTCTGGGTATTTATACCACTCCAATCCCCAATCCCATTGGAACAGAAAGGAGGGCAGCGGCTGACAGCAGGGCACCTGGGAAAATTTCAGGCCACTGGATTAGACAACCCAAATGTTCCCTTACAAAACACCTCTACCTTAAACCCAGCCATCCCACTTCTGGACTCAGCGGGAAGCTCAGACCTTCAACACTTGCTCAGAAACCATGGGCAAGGTGTAGTCCAGCTGCCAGATCTGTTAAACCGGCGCTGACAGAACCGGGAAGGAATTCCCTACAGACAGGAGCAACTTCACGAGCCAGGGACGTGACAGTCACCACAGACAAGGTAGTAGGAGCCCAGGACCTGGCAGCCCTCACCGGAGCCTCGGAGTGATCCCAGAGAAAGAATGTGGGCATCCATACTGCCCCCAGATCTCCCTTCCAGCAGTCCATGCCCATGGGGCAAGATGGGAAGAAAGAGGGCTCTTCCCCTGGGGGAAGAAGTGTGTCAAAGAGATTTTAAAATGCTTGAGGTAGTGAGTCTACTGAACCAGACTGCCATGATGCCCTGGCCAGGACACCAGGACAGGGAAACCAGATGGCCGATAAAGCAGCAAGACAAGCTGCCTGAGGATCATCCCTTCTTGGGGCTCTAGTTGCCCCCCTGGACTTGTCGGACGTTAAACCCCGTGGCACAGACCCAGAGGAGGAGCGGGCCCATGAATGGGGCTTCTCGAACACTGCCCCTCATTCTATATGATCAACACTTACGTTGTGATCTTGCTCCCCGAAGCTCTAGTATATTCCATTCTAGAACCCCTACAGGAAGGGACCCAGTATGAAAGAGATGCTTTAATGGACCTCAACAGACAACATTTGAAGGGCCCTTATTTACAAAGAACCATTCGGAAGATCACCCAAGCCTGGCAGATACGCACCAAAAACTCCTAACACCGAAAGTGCCCCAACGGGAAAAGGCAGGACAATAGAAAGAAGTATGCCCATTTGAAGACTGGCAAGTTGACTTTACACAGGTGCCTAAAACCACAGGAAACTACATTTTTATTCGTTTTTGTAGACACCTTTTGTGGATGGCCAGAGGCATACCCCACTGGAACTGAGAAGGCAAATGAGTTAGCCAACTTCCACTCAAAGAAACAATCCCTAGGATTGGATTTCCAGCATTCAACCGGACCAGGGACTACTGTTCGCTCCAGCAATCTCCCAGGAGATAGGTCAGGCCCTGCAGATTCCATGGCAACCACGTGCATCTTGGAGACCCTGTTCTCCAGGGAAGTCTGAGAAAATGAATCACTCAACAAAGACCCGAGCGAAAGATGCCAGAGCAGAGCGAGGAGCTGTGTGGGCCTGGAGGTTTCCCCGATCTGAAATAATGGTGAAGCCAGACTGAGCTTTGAACAAAGAAAACATGTCCACCAGACTTTTCATGGAGACACGCAAGAGATGAAGTTCACACACAAAACCGCAGGCGCCGAGGAGCTGTGGGCACAGGTGCCAGCGCCATGACCCAACAGGTGGGGTTCCATGGCTTCGCGCTAACAGCAGGGGGGTGCTGGGCGGTCACCAGTGTGAAACAGGCATTGCCAAAAAAAAGCATTCCTTTCTTCAGATGCTTTTAAGTCTTGAAGATGAACTGTGCGTTAATAAACATTCTGGGCATATTTGTATGTTAAAAAGACACACAAAGAAGATATGCCAGGAAACACATTTGAAATGCGACCAGACACTCCCTGTTGCCCTGCTCTGGATTAGGGTGACACCCTGACATGGGTGAAATTAGCCCTCCTGGAATAATTTATGGGAGACCCTTCCAAGTTCCTGTTTCAGAAGCACTCCCTTTAGATGTAGAACATGAGTCAGAGTCAAACAATATTAGCATATACCCCATGGGGGGCAAACTCTGACAACTTGGCACAAGCTTCTCATTGCAGGCTCACCCACCCCTGCCCCCCGCCCCATCACTGCAGGTCAGTCTGGGGCTGGAACAAGTCTTCCTAAAGATTTGGAAGAACCAAGGGCCTGAACAGCAGTTAGCCAGGCAAAGGACCTGTCCCTGTGCCATCCTGCTGACCACACACTTCCCCAAAGCTCAGATCTGGCTGCTGCCGTGGATTCTATGAGGGAAAGCTGGAGCTGCGCTCCTGGATTATTTAAAACCCCTCTTTGGTCAGCACCTTCAAAAGCTAAGTGACAATGTTACTTATTTTTATTGTTGACATGACATGTCCCCTTTGGCCTGGCTCCACTCAGACCCTACCCTCTCTGTGGCTCTCACAATATTAATTTTAATTATTTTTTGACAATTGCAATACTTGATGCCCATGCCTGGACTGGTAACACCTTTGTCCACATTTCCCAGCCAAGGAGCGTATCCCACTGTAGGGTGTGCCCCACAAAGCCCAATCAGGATTAGATCACAGGGATCCTTTAGCCTCTGCGTTTCTGATTTCCCGACAATCCCCCTGCACTAGTAGGCATGCCCCTCACTAGACACTTGATTGCTCGTCTACACAACAGTTCCCACTCTGGAAGCCCATCGGCAACACCACCTCTTGAAATATGAAGCAGGGTATCAGCTTCGCTTGCTCCGCTATCACATCCTCTAGGCACCACTGTGCCTTCTGAAGACAACAACTTTTCTCCCTCATGTAAAGGTTTCCTTCCTTCTCCTGTGCCTCTTCTTCCTTTAGTAGATAGCAGAAATCTCTGGACCTGGGGATCAGTGAGACTACACCCCTTGACAGCAGAGAGTCTACAGATGAGACCTTCATCCACTTACCCTTAAAAGAGGATCTTTATAACTATCACTCAGGGGCCACACAAAATTATCAACTTAAATATCAACCTGCTTTATTTGATCAAACATTTCATTCACTCACCCCTAATGCCTTGGCAGGGCCGGACCCAATGATTTCCCGGGTCTTATATGGCGCATGGGCCAGACATTCCCCAACCCTGTCACAGGCAGTCAGAGGGCCAGGAGTCCCCCACATTGGCTAAAGTGGTGCCTGTGGAGGTTCTATGCTGAGTGCCAAAAATTGGAAAGATGGACAATACCCAAGAACACCAAAAGCTAGCAAGACTATTATTTGATAGGGGAGAAACCCTCCCTTCCTTCTCCCTGTAAGAACAAGCTTGAGCAGGAAGGAGAGCTGACAGGAGCTCAGAATTCTCCCAGGACATCCCGGTGTGGAGAGCGTCTGGGAAGGCACATGAGCATTCTTCCTTAATAATTGTCAGCTGAACCCATGGTGACAGGACAGGCAAAGCTGTGTCTCCGTTACACATCTTACCAAACAGGCAGATGTGTTCTCAGCATTGACTCTTATCTTTGCCCAGGTGTCAGGAAATGGGTTTTGATATGTAAATCCAGCTTAGCACTAGGAATGAGGGAATGAATATGGGAATGAAGGAATGAATACAGACATAAAGGAATGAATACAACCCAGACCCACCCAAGCTCCTTTATCTTAAGTTTTGGTGAAAGCTTCCTAGTATTTGGGGTATAAAATAAACAGTCTGCATGGGCTCTGGGTCACAGTCTCTCCATCAGAAGAGGGCAGCAGTCCATCCGGTCCCAGCTTTTTTCTTCTATCTCTGTGTCTCTTTCTTTTATTTCTCAATCCCCAGCCGCCCCTATTCAGGAAATGGACCCGCTGTCTAGGTCCCACTGGGATGTGGAAAAGAAATATTTACATCACGGCCCCTGAAGGAAATCTCTTTCCTTTTGCATCTGCCTCAGGAGTTTGGCTTTCCCTATAGTAGACAGCTGAACTGCATTTTTCAGTGCAAGTCATACTAGTCAGAATAATCAGCTTACAAAACTCATACTTGCAGTGGCTTAAATTCACTGATCATTTCTGAATCCTCATGTGTCAGGCCCTTCCGGTTGGGCAGCACTCCTGCTCATCCTACTCTGGGGGCCACATTTCAGATGAAAGAGTACCCCTGTGCCTGCTGTCCATCAATGCCCTCCTTTCTGTTCCAACAAGGTTAGGAATCGGGAGTGGTACCAAATAGAGAAGAGAGCTGGAGGGGGAGGGAGGGCTGGCTCCTCGTGGCCTCAGCTAGGAGGTGACATATGCCATGTCCTCCGCAGCCCATTGGCTGGAGTTAGTTGGAACAGCTTCAACTGCAAGAGAGATTAGGACAGGTAGGGGAAGCACATGGGACATCTGGTAATCAACAACTTGCCAAAATAACTATGACTGAGCAGGTACCTTTCTCTCTGTGCCCAAATGTATTGAATATTAGCCTCAGTGTTACAGCATCTGCATCACCGGGTATTTTGTAAGAACTCCAGTCTCTGGTCCCTTCGCTCACCTCCTGAATCAGAACCTGCACATCTCCCAGGGACTTATATGCATGCAACGACAACAACGGAGAAGCACTGGCCTAAAACAATACTTCAGTCCTTTCATCTGGCTAATAGTTTCCTTTCCCCAGAGCACCTGCTCTGACTCACCCCACCCCCACTTCCAGGTGAGGGATTAGACGTTGCCAGGCACTGCTCTTACCCTTAGGAAACCAGAGGGAGGAAGGGTACTCGTGGGCAGGGGGAAGAAGCACACTGTTATCAGAGAAGGCGCCAGATGCGGAGCCCAGGGCTATAATTAATGGTAACACAAGCAGGGGAAGCCAGGGGGGGGCACTCAGGAGGGCCGGTGGTGGGGGACTGTGGGGGGGGAGGGTCCTCGGGCTGGACCAGCTGTCCTGGTCAGAGAGGGATCAGTTGGGAAAGACACAAACCAATGATATTGTGGTCCAGCAGTGAAGAGCTCACTCAGCTCTCCTCTCCTGAAAGCTGAGACCTGGCGCTCCTCCTTCCCAAGGTGGAGGGGAGCCTGGATTTGCCTCCCTGCAACGTAGCCACACAGCTCAGCACCTCCCCACACCCCTCTTGTCGGGGTCCCAGACAGAAACCTCCGAGACTATCTGAAGAGCCCTGCTGTGCAGTCTCTCACACCCCACTTTAGTGCACCCAGGTCTCCCCTCAGCAGGTGGGGTTAAAGCCCCATCAGAAAGAGGGGGAACTAGGCTCCAAACCCAGCAGTACAGGTGGGCGGAGCAGCTCAACAGGTACACAATGAATATTCTGGAAGACACTGGAGGTGGGCACAAGGCCAATAATGACATTATTGACAAATGGGTAAAGGAAACATTGGCGGAAGTGAAGAAACGTCCATCCATCTCTAGTTCAAGGGCCCCAAGAGGAGAATGATCTTACCTGTTCTGGATCTCGTCCCTGCCATTCAACCAGCTCCCCTGAGCTCTGACCTCTGCAGACAGCAAGCCTGAACGAGGAAGAGAAACTCACCAGTGTAAAGTACACCATCGCTATGGCCAGGGAATCAGAGCAAGAGTGTATGCCCTTCTGGCAATCCTGGTTGAATTGAACCCTAAAATGCTCCTGATGGTGTTTGCTTGCCTCGTGGTGAAAGGAGTGAAGAGGGTGTAGGCCAAGGGGTGGGGCTGGAGGCAGCACCCCAGGCTGCTCCGCTCCCAGGAAGCACAGAGACGGCTCTCGCCCTCCCAGAGCTTCCACTTGATGTCATGATACAAGACCCCAAAGGTGTCTCAGTTCAGCCAGGTGGCCTCTCCTGTATTGAACAGAGCGTTGCATTCCTTGCAAAAACCCAGTCTCTTACAAATACATGTTTTACCATTGAATGTGTTGCTTCTTTGAAAATCTAGAGAAATCAAGAACTTATTTTCCAGGCGCTGTTTCTGCTTCCTGCCTTTAGGAGTGCAGATGCTGCAGTGTTATTAAGTTTAACATCATTCGGCTGTTTTTGCTCAAGGGGAGGACCAGCAGAGGGAGCCATCAAACGGGTTGTCAGCCTGTCTCTGGAGGCCAGCCTTTGAGCTGTGACCAGCCTCTCCTCCTGTCCCCCTTCCCTCCACTCTGCCTTCCTGTGACTTTGCTCTCCACCCTCTCAGAACTCTGCTTTGTTTTAGGCACAAAATACATTTCTAAGATGTCTGATATGGGTGTTGGACTAGACCATGATAATGCTCTTTATCATTACCATCATCATCATCATCATCATCATCATCATCATCCGGGAGAGCTGAAATGGCATTAATTCAGTTGATCTGAACCAGGCTCTCAGGTGAGCTTCCTACCTTCCAGAAGAAAGAACCCCACCAGGAGCCAGGAAACCGAAGCAACTCAACACAGCACGAGCGGGAACCGGGTTTGCAGCAGCTGGTGCCGGGCTAAGTTCATGTGACTTCCATACAGCCTGCAGGAGTGCTCTCAGCCCCGCAGGAATGACAGCTGTCCTTTCAGCTTAGAGTTCTGGCCTGCGGATATGGCTAAGAACCAGTCAAGACAGGGACATCCATCCATGTCTGGTCAGCTATGCAGGCCAGCTTTGTCTCTTTGGAAGGGAGCCTTAACCAAAGCTCAAAGACACTTTCCCCATCACCTCGGCTTCAGCCATGCTTCGCCAAGGGATGTCTGCTCACACCCAGGCAGTAAGATCAGCCACAGAGCGTCACCGAGCTTCTGCTAAGTCCTCGTCAAGTACAAACAGCTCCTGACTTGTGAGCAGAGAAGAAATAAACTCTCTGGCCCACCATCTGCTATTGAGTTAAAAAGCTGAGGTCTTAATCCCCTGGCTAAGCCCAAAGCCTGGATCCTGCATCTTATTATCTTTATTCCCAGCCAGCAGAAGGTGCGTTTCCAAGTCCCTAGCCAAAGGATCAAGATTAGTATTATCAACTGGCCTCCTTTTTAATCTTCACCCGAAAACAGAGACAGGAAGGGAGAGAAAGAGAAACATCCATCGGCTGCCTTTTGCATTCCCCCTACCAAGGATCTAGCCTGCAACCCAGGCATGTGCCCTGACCAGGAATCAAACCGGGACCATGCTCAAACCAACTGAGCCAGCCTGGCCAGGCTCAATGGCCTCCTGAAAACCCTTTAATCCACTCCCAAAGTTGAAATCAACCAGGACAGTAGTCAGCAAACTCAGTCAACAGAGCGGCCAACTGCGGCTTTCAAGCCACAGTTTGCTGACCACTGAACCAGGAGATGACCACAAAGTCAGACAGATGGCATTAAACAGGTCAACTTCATTGCTGACACAACCAGAGTGGAGAATGTCGTATCTGTGGTCATGATGAGTCCCCTAATAGTTTACATCCATGTAGAACCTGATGCTCAGCCACTGACCGGATGGAAGGACTTCCCCTTATGTGCCCACAGGGGGAAACAGCGTGCATCCTGTGGGCGAGGTGAATCCAGGAGAGAATGGGCAGCCAGGTGGCCCCCAAGGTGCTCAGATCACTAACTGAACCTGACAGGACTCCTCTTCCTCCTCTGCCCACGTGAAGGTCATGGGGAGGAGGGCTGGTGGTCTCTGCATTCTTGATAGAGAATGGAGCAGAAAGTCCCCTCTACAAGGGACAGTGTGGGCGGGATGACAGGACATTGGCATAGGAGACACAAAAACCTGAAAAGCGAACTATGGGGGACACTGGTGAGGTGTGCAAAGGTGGTGGTGTGCTCCTGGTGCCAGCACGCCGCCGGGCGTTACATGCATAGCTTTCTCCTCCCAACAGTGCCAGTGGGAAATCAATATCCACAGTTCCTAGCTGGCTGATGCCGGGAAGATTATTTAACTTGCCTGAGCCATGATTTCTTCTTCACCTATAAAAGGGAAACCTAGACACGCAAACTCATTTCCACTCATTACAAATACCGAGCAGCATCCATAGGGATCTGATTCGTGGAACAGACAAAGCTCACAAGCCTTTTGCCCAGGCCATCCAAGTCCTCACTCTAACTCCTAGATGCTGTGATGACCCGGAACTATGTGAGGGCCATCCACTCATGAGGGTGAGGGTGGGAGGTGCGGAGGTTGAAAGGCAAGGGGCTGGTAGAAACCAGTCTTCAATATCCCTCTAGACTCGCTTTCCTTGCAGAAGGCATTGGGGTCCTCGGCTGGACCCAAAAAAATGTGCTGTAATAAAAGGGGTTGATTCCATTTTCAAAATCCATCACTCCAAGGCCGATGAACAATGGAAAAAGGGCTGCTTTTTTTTTTTTTTGAAGGAAAAGAACATGTGCCAACTTCTCCCATTCATATTCATTAGCCCTGTCTCTCCCAATGTGTCACCTGTCGAGCCCGACAGGATAGAAACAGACAGGAATAATAGGCCTCAATTATGTGGACTTGGAAAAGGAATGAAAAGCAGCCACGAGAGGATCCACGTAGACGAGTGTGGTTGCTGCTGGGTCTCCGTGCTCCCCGTCACAGGCTGAAGAGGAAGATAACATGTCTATTCGACTCAGCTCCCAGACTGTGAGGAGCTGGAGATACAGAGACGAAAACACTGTCTCCTCCCCCACGGAGCTCGGATGAGCAGAGTCTGATCAGCCCAGTGAGAGCAAGGATGGAGGGGGTCCCATGCCAGAGACCAACCATTGTCTCACTGATAGAAAGATGTGGACCGGAGACTAGAAGGCTGGTCAACCTTCATTGCTCTGAAAGGTCAGAGCTAATCAATCACTCACTGTTTCGTCAAAACATTGTTAGCTGAAGCAGCCTCTACCTGTTTATCTCATGTGAATTTCTGTTCTTGGAATTTCCAGCCTGAAGGTCATGGGTGTGTCCCAAAGTCTTAATAAAAGGGAGAAAAAGGCCAGAGCAAGGGGTAGTCCTTTCCACTAGAGGAAGGCTCCCACCTGGCCCCCCAATATCGCTAAATTAATATTTTCTAGTCTCTCTCTTCATTTGCGTGCTGCCTCCTCCAGAACCCGAACCCTGAACTGGGAACCCTGAACCATACGGGATGTGGAAAGGGGCTTCCACAGTCCCAGCCCTTGGGGTCTTGGGAGGGCCTTCTGAAAGAGATGATACCAGAGCTGAGGCAAAAGTTAAGAAGGAATGAGCCAAGCAGAGGAGTGGAGTTAAGTTCAAGGATGAGAGAGCTCTAGACAGAGGAGATGATGTCTATCTAACACCCGCCATATCTCACTGCCGCCCCCGGTGCTACCTGCTTTCCACAGCAGGAAGCCCCTGTGGCATTGTGATTTGATCTTCGGCCGTTTCTGGCAGAGTCCTGAATCTGAGAATTTCCCAAGCCACTACTGGACCTCACCCAAGGATAAAGACCGGTGGCCAGTGGGACCAACCACTGCTCAGTCCCACCAAAACCTTCGGGAAGGCAGAGGGACTAGAGGTTGAGTTCAGTGGCCAATGGGCAATGATGTAATGCAAGATACCTAGGCAAGTCCTCCTAAAACCCCAAAAAGGACTGAGTTCGGAGAGCGACTTTGTTTATAAACATGTGCGTGCTGGGAGAGAGGCTCAGCTGGAGGAGGGCGGGGGACCTCCGCACCATTTCCCATTCCTTGCCCCACGCACCTCTCCATTCGGCTGTTCCTGACTTTATCCTTTTGTGATAAACCAGTGGTCTAGTGATAACGTGTTTCTGAGCTCTGAGCCGCTGCAGCAAGCTAAACCCAGAGAGGGGTGTTGGAATCTCCAATCTTTGGCCACTGAGTCAGAAGCAGGCGGCGACCTAGGCTGGTGAGGACATCTGGGGGTGGAGGGAGGACAGTTTTGTAGAATGAAGCCCATAACTTATGGAGTTGGATGCTCTCTCTGGGTATCTAGTGTGAAGGTTGAATTGAACTGTAGGGGACCCAGCTGGTGTCAGAACTGTTGGTGTGGAAACATCCCCTCTTCTCCCTCATCTCCTGTACCCCTGACACACACACAGTGAAATTTAGTCCAGGCTTTTAAATTCCTCTGGCAACATGCTCATGAAACAGCTACTGTTAGCACCCCTTCTTTCAAATGAGACAACTGAGGCTGGACAACTAGCTTGCTTAAGAAGCCATCAGCACACACCTGAACAGGGATTTACACCTAGGACACATCATTCCAGAGCCTCGGTTTTAACAGACAAACCATGCTGCCTTCCGGATGTGATGAGCAAGGCCCGGAAGTGGACGCCAGTGTCCTGTCCGTGGGCAACTACAGAAAGGGCTGTTTCTGGACAGTAACATGGGGAGCAGAGAAGAGCTGACCACTATCTGAAAGACTCCATGTCCCAGGGGAAGAGGCAGGATGTTACCCTGGGTAAGACGATCTCGAAGGATTTTAAGCAGAGGAATGTCCTAGGTAGATGGGTTTTAAATAAATCCATTTTCTTTGGTCCCACCGAAGTAACATGAAATAAGACCAGAGGCCAGAAGGCTAGTGAGGACACTCCTGTGGGAGGTAATCCAGAGGGAAAGTGGTGGAGCGAGATGGGGAAAAGAGACTGGAGCCAGAGGAGAGGGAGCAGACCAGCAGGACTGGCCGGTCCAAGGGACAGAGGGAGGAGGGAGAGTGAGGGCGATTCCGGGCTTTAGACAGAATGACGAAAAGGTGCATGTTGTCTCCAACTGAAAAAAGAACAGAGGGAGAACTGTTTGAGAGGATTGCGCTTTTAAACACTTTCTTCTTGGCAGTAAATAATATCTTTGCTCAAAAAAAACAATTAACAGCAGTTGTGACTACTCTGGCTTCAAAAGAGTGTATATTTCTTCAGACACAATCTGCGCTTGATTATGTGGGTCTGTTATGGCCTTGAAGAAAGTTAGAAATATAAAAGTAATTAATAAGGTAATTTTAAAAAATTTTATTGATTTTTAGAGAGAGGAAGGAAGAGGGACAGAGATAGAAGTAACATCCATGAGAGAGAATCATCATTGATTGGCTGCCTCCTGCACCCTGCCCTACTGGGGGTTGGGGCCACAACCCAGGAACGTGCCCTGACCAGGAATCAAACCAGTGGTCTCTTGGTTCAGGGGTCAATGCCCAATCACTGAGCCACACTGGCTGGGCAATAAGATAATTAGAAACCATCCTGTAAGGGAGCCAGTGATGCACTTCATGGAATCAGAAACACTTGAACTTGGCAATGACATTATGTTTGGACAGAGCAGCCTTCTCTTCTGGGAAGAGGATCCATAACTTTCCCGCACAATGGGGACAGGACAGCCTCTTCCATCAATGGTGCTGAGAAAACCGGACAGCCCACTCAAGAGAATGGAATTGGGCTACTCTTACACCACACACCAACATCAACCTGGCAAGGGTTCGAGACATAAGCACAAGCGAGACCCGAAACACTGGGGGAGCTCCTTGACCTTGGTCCTGGCAATCATGGCTTTTGGATCTGACACCAAGAGTGCATACAAAACAACATAAAAGCAAACTTAAAAAAAATAGACTATAAACTAAAAAGTGTCAATAGAGCAAAGGAATCAAAAAAGGCAACTGACTGTAAGGGAGAAAAGATTTGCAAACATATCTGATCAGGGTTGATATTCAGAATACATATCTCAACAGTAAAATAATGAACAGAAAAATAATCCAATTTTAAAAAGAAGAAAGGACCAGAAGAGGCATTTTCCCAAAGGAGACACCAATGAACAAGTGTCCAGGAAAAAGGGTTCGCCATCCCTAATCCCCCTGGGAATGCACATCAGAACCCCAGTGAGGCATCCCTCCCACCTGCTGGGCTGGCTTTCTCACAAACACAACCAACAAGTGTAACCCAGGGTGTGGAGGGAAGGGATCCTGTGCGCACCCTGGGTGGGGATGTAAACTGGTGCAGCCATAACTTTCCTTGGTTTTTGTTGCTTCCCTGTCCTCCTGGGAATTGAATCTCTGCCAGTTCCTCCTCTCACACACCAGATGGCAGTGTTCCCTGAGTCCCGAGAAACTCCTCGGCTAGGGCTGCAGCACAGGAGAGAGGCATTTCATTCCACTAGTAAATGGTCTTAACCCTCAGAGCTTCCTGGAGGTACAGGCGTCCCCACATTTCTGCAGGATACGCCCAAGATATTCCGGGGGGATGTCTGAATCCACAAAGAGTATGAACCCTATGTTTTTTCTTAACCATCCACTTTAAGGCTTCTCTTTGGTGTGACCAATTGCCTGCATCACAACTCTTGCACTGTCAGGCCAGTATGAGTAAAAGAAGGGTTCAACAGAACCAATGCAATCAGAACAGCAGATGCCATGACAGCTAAGATGGCCTGGATGCACCGGACATAGAGAGATCCTGTCCCGAGTGGGCCAGAGGACTGTGTGGGATCTCAGTCCTCTTAGCCCATCAGCACGTGTCTAAACCTCCATTCCCCGGGAGAAGTGAAGGCAGGACAAGAGTTTTAAACACACCTCACCCTTGCTGTGGGGTTAGTTCTGGTAATGTCAAAAGAGAAAGTACTTCCCAAGTCAGACTTCGCTTGCATGGGGAACTACAGGAAGAGAAAAGTCAGATTGGAATTTAAACTCTTCCCTCCCCACCCCACCCCCCGCAGGAAAAGCATACATGGCTCACAGACAAGACAGAAGGAAGCCCTTGTGAGAAGCACCAGCACTGACCAGAAAAATGAAGCCAGCGAGAACATAAGCAGAGAACATTTAAGTCACATTAGCCCCCAAATGACAGGAATATACAGAACCGTGTGCCCAGATGCACCGGAACTGACAATGGAGCCCCACAGCAGCTCAGCTCTGGGCCTATGACAGGGTGTGAACAGCCATCTTCGTGAGGAACGGCAGCGCTGGCTCATCCAGCGGTTGGCACTGAAACAGACCCCAGAGAAACAACCCAGCAGAGTGTGCATTCCCGGAGTGGCCTCTTTCTGAAAGTCTGTTAGCAATGGTTTGGGGTCTCAAAATCTTAAGATGAACCATCCAAGAATGGTCCTGGGTCAGAATACCTGGAATTTACATCTCACTCAACAGAAGGGAGAGAGGGGAGAAGTGAAAAGGGAAGTCAGCTTTCCAGCACTGGTTCATCGACATCAACGGGTGCGTGAGGCAGGAGCTGCAGTCTCCATCAGTCATTTCACTCGTGGCTGCAGCCAGAGAAACACAGCAGGACGAGATGATCTCCCGTCGGGGCTGGAGCAGTTTACGTTCAGCAGGCACCACAGTGACTGGGCCACATTGGAGGAGAAGGAGGTGGTGAGTGGCAGAGAGCTGAAGGCATTCATGGAAGATCTGAGTGCTGAGGGCATTAAGCCCCTGGCGTGGTCCACAACCACAGATGGAGACAGGAAGCCCCCTTTCCTGAGAATATACTCTAAGGAGAAGTCAGAGCCCACTCCAAGGAGCAGTGGTCAGCAGCAAACCCAACAGAGCTCAACACAGGACACTCCGGACTCCCCGGGATACATCCCTGCAAACAGGGCCGGAGATGAAGGTCAGGAGAAGGGCTCCACCTTTCTAGTCAGGACAACCAAACCCCTCCCCAGTTCATTATCAGGGAGGGGACTGTCCTGGGTCTGAAGATGGAGGGCTTTCCCTGGAGAATCCACTCCACTCCAGATCAGCAAGTCAGGGCACCTCCAAGTGACTGAAACCAAACTTTCTCTCAACTAATAGAAAGATGTGACAGGAGACCAGAAGCAACCTTAATTGCTCTAAAAGGTCAGAGCTAATTACTCACTCTTTATTTGAAAGATTGTTAGCTGAAGTAGCCTCTACCTGTTCTTCTTATGTAAACTTCTGTTCTTGTAATTTCCTGCCGAAAGGCTATGGGTGTGTCCCTAAACCTTAATAAAAGGGAGAAAAAGGCCAGAGCAAGGGGTAGTTTTTCCACTAAAGGAAGGCTCCTATCTGGCCCCCCAATATCGCCAAATTAATATTTTCTAGTCTCTCTTCATTTGCATGCAGCCTCCTTCAGAACCCTACCCTGAACCAGGAACACTGAACCACATGGGACATGGAAAGGTGCTCTGACATCCACATCCCCAGATGGGCCACACCAAGATGGGGCCATGGAGTTGGGAGCCAGAGGAGAAAAGTCTACCAATGTGAGAAGTGTCCCCAGCCCTTTGGGGATCTCTCTCGGGTGGAACTCCCTCAGAGAAGACAATAACGAGAGGGTCTTCGTTTGCACCACGTGTCGCCAAGGCTTCTCCAGGCCTCAGACTTCCTTGTGTAACAGCAGATTCACAAGCAAGAGATTCCTTTCAGGTGCCTCCAGTGCGCCAGGGTTGGTTCAGCCACAGAACCAACCTGCTGGTTCAGAAGAGGATCCAGGGGCAGTGAGGAGCCTATGTGTGTGCTCAGGGCGAGAGAAGAGGCCGCCAGTCTGCACCTACCACTGGCCCCTGAGGCTGCACCAGAGACCTGCCCACACCTGGGGCCTCCACACCAGAAGCTTCCTCCATGAAATGAGTATGTATATATTTTTTATTTTTTATTTTTATTAATCTCATGGAGGGAGCACGAGGGAGATAGGAACATCAATGAGGAAGTGGGCAAGGACTTAAGGGCATGTAGTATATATATGTCTGTCATTATGTGTATTTCTATAGCACTTCTCTATGTAGAACATGCTTTATCACATCCCCATCTTACTTCCCATTCATTGTCTCCCCCACTGAAATGTAAGTTTAAGGGACACAGGGTATTTCTTTATTGTTTACTACTCTCATGAATCCACAAAGTTTTCAATGACCGTAAAATATTTGTGGAATAAAACAAACAAGCAACAAAAACCGGTGTTCCATGAGAAGTGAGTACCTGACCTAGTACCTGACATATTGAAGTATTCACACACCAAAAAGAACCTTAAACCTCAGCAATTATTCTGCTAGGTTGTAGGAAGTAGTTTTCCAATAAATGTTCCATGAGAGAAACCTACATCAGCAAGTCGGATTGAACTCAGACAATACAACAGGGTTATGATCCTGAAAGTGAAGACCAACACTTGGAAAGACAAAGCAACACCACCCGAGAGAGCAACCAAAGCAAACTGCTCTCCGGTCATCGGAATCTGAGGATCTGCCTCTCAGTGCTGTCTGCCAGGATCAGAGGTGGGCACCTGGCTAAAGTGGAGGGAAGCCTGAGGAATCTCTTCTCAGGGGGAGAGAGACACCATCACAGGAAGATAGATGATGCAGACCACAGCTGTGGGAGGGGGAGAGTCTTGTACAGGAGGAACGGTGTTTCTTTCACCCTGAAAGGAAGACCAGGAGTATTGTCATCCTTCTGGAATGGGTGGATGTGGGAAACTTGTGCTTGACAGCCATTTTGTAGTAAGCTTCAGCCATGTTAGCACTAACCTCGGGTTAGGTTTCTATTACCCCAAACCCTATCTTTCCCATAAGCCAGGTATTTCGCCTTAAGGGCTAGGAATTTTCCCTGCCATTTGGTTGCTTAGCCTCTGGAACTTCCTCATTCTCTGGAACTTCCTCATTCCTCCTTCTCCCTATAACTACCCCGAACTCCTCCTGAATAAAGGAGACTTGATCAGAACCTTGTCTTGTCTCCATTCCTTTTGTCTCTTGTCCCTTTCGTCCCCACTCCCACACTCGGGTCCTCGTTGACTTAACCCCCAGGTCAGGACAGAGCAGGTCATCAGACAGATCTAAGTTCACCAGGAGGGAGAGAGCAAGAAAAAAGAGGGGAGGGTCAGCTTTCCAGCACTGAGCTCAACTCACTTACAAACAGCAGCAACGGTGGGTGAGCCGGGAGCTTCAGAGACTATCAGTCATTTCACTCGTGGCTGCAGCCAGACAGCACAGCCAGGACGAGATGATCTCCCATCGGGGCTGGAGCGGTTCACACTTAGCAGGCACCACAGCAACAGGACCACGTTATAAGAGAAGTGGGAGGCGTGTGGCTGAGACCTGGAGTCAGTCTTAAAAGCCTTAAGTAATGAGGGCATGAAGCCCCAGATGCAGTCCCCAACCACAGACGGGGACAGGAAGTCCCCTTTCCTGAGAATATGCCCTGAAGAGAAGTCAGTGCCCACTCCCAGGAGCAGTGGTCAGCAGCAAACCCAACAAAGGTCAACACAAGGACACTCCGGACTCCCCGAGATACCTCCCTGCAAACAGGATAAGGAGATGAAGGTCAAGAGAACGGCGGCAGCCTTTCTAGTCGGGACAACCAAACCCCTCCCCGCTCATTACCCAGGGAGGGGACTGTCCTGGGTCTGAAGAGGGAGGGCTTTCCCTGGAGAATCCACTCCGCTCCAGATCAACAAGTTGGGCACCTTCACCTCCCCGGAATGGCTTCACCAAGATGTGCCCAGGGAGGTGGGATCCAGAGGAGAGAAGTCTACCAATGTGAGAAGTGTCTCCAATCCTTTGGGGATTTCTCTGGTCAAACTGCCTCAGAGAAGACAATAATGAGAGGGTCTTTTTTTATGCCAGGTGTTGAAAAGGCTTCTTCCAGCCTCAGACCTGCATGTGTGTCAGCGGATTCACAGGCAAGAGAAGCCTTTCAGGTGCCACCAGCTCACCAGGGCCTTCAGCCACAGAACCAACCTGCTGGCTCCGAAGAGAATCTAGGGGCAGCGAGGAGCCCTATGTGTGCGCTCACGGCAAGAGGCCGCCAGTCTGCACCTACCAGCGGCCCCTGAGGCTGTACCAGAGATCTGCTCATTTCTGGGCCTCCACACCAGAAGCTTCCTCCATGTAATGATTGTGTATATATATTTAATTTTATGTTTTTATTGATTTCATAGAGGAAGGGAGAGGGAGATCGGAACATCAATGAGGAAATGCGCAAAGACTTCTTAAGGGCTTGCGGGGCATATGTCTCTCATTAAATGAATATCTGTAATACTTCTCTATTTAGAACATGCTTTATAACTTTCCCATCTTACTTCCCTCATTGTCTCCCCGACTAATATGTAAGTTTAAGGGAGACAGGGGATTTCTGTTTGGATTGCTATTCTCAGGAACCTAGAAAGTACCTTGACCCATTTCCATAGACCAATGTTTGTTTTATTCCACAAATAAAAACCGGTGTTCCATTAGAAATATCAGGTACTATGTATGTCAGGTACTCACATTAAACTATTCACACAGCAATAGGAACCTTAAACCTCAGCAGTTATTCTGCTAGGGTGTAGGAAATAATTTTACAGTAAATCTTCCATGAGAGAAATCTACATCAGCAAGTCAGATTGAACTCAGACAATACAACAGGGTTATGTTCCTGGAAAGCAGCAGCAATGCCATAGAGATCCCAGGACTGGAAGAAGACTTTGCCACCCGCTGCACAAACAAAGACCCTCTCATTGTCTTCTCTGATGCAATTTGAACTGAAATAACCCAAAACAACAAAAGCAAACTACTCCCCAAGTCTTCGGACTCACGATCTGCCTCACAGGGCTGTCTGCCATGATCAGAGGTGGGGATCAGGCTGAAGAGGAGGGGTGTCTGAGGAATCTCTTCTCTGGGTTGGTGGGGGGACTCCATCACAGGAAGATAGACGGTGCAGACCACAGCTGTGGGAGTGTACAGCAATAACTGTCTCTTTCACCCTGAAAGGAAGACCAGGAGAACTGCCACCCTTCTGGAATGGGTGGGCACTTCCCTAGAGCCTGAGGCAATCAGAGACAAAATTTCTAAATGCCATGACTGGGGACGTGAAGGCAGAAGAACGGTTTTAAACACACCTCACCCTTGCTTTGTGGTAAAGTCCTGGGCATTTAAAAAGATAAAGTACTTCCCAAGTCAGACTTCGCTAGCCATGGTGGGACTACAGCAAGAGAAAAGTCAGAGATTGGAATTTCAACTCCTCCCCTCAGGAAAAGCATACAATGGCTCACAGACAAGACAGAAGGAAGCCATTCTTAGAAGCACCAGCACTGACCAGAAAAATGAGGCCAGCTGGAACATAAGCAGAGAACATTTAAGTCACATTAGCCCCCAAATGGCAGGAATATACACAACCGTGTGCCCAGAGGCACCGGAGCTGAAAATGGAGCCCCACAGCAGCTCAGCTTTGGGCCGATGACAGGGTGTGAACAGCCCTCCTCGTGAGGAACTGCAGCACTGGCTCATCCAGCGGTTAGCACTGAAACAGACCCCAGAGAAACAGCCCAGCAGAGCGTGCATTCCCAAGTGCACTCTCTCTGAAAGCCTGTTAACAATGGTTTGGGGTCTCAGAATCTTGAGATGAACCATCCTAGAATGGTCCTGGGTCAGAAAACCTAGAGCAGGTCCTCAGTCAGATCTAAGTTCACCAGGAGGGAGAGAGCGAGAAGAGAGAGGTGGTCAGTTTTCCAGCACTCAGCTCCACTCATTTACAAACAGTAGCAACAGGTGGGTGAGGCAGGAGCTGCAGAGTCTCCATCAGTCATTTCACTCGTGGCTGCAGCCAGACAGACACAGCAGGACGAGATGATCTCCCATTGGGGCTGGAGCAGTTCACGCTCAGCAGGCACCTCAGCGAAAGGGCCATGTTGGAGAAGTGGTAGGCGAGTGGCAGAGACCTGGAGTCATTCATGGAGGACTTGACTGATGAAGGCATGAAGCCGAAGGTGCGGTCCACAACCACAGACGGGGACAGGAAGCCCCGTTTCCTGAAAATATGCCCTGAAGAGAAGTCAGTGACCACTCCCGGGAGCAGTGGTCAGCAGCAAACCCAATAGAGGTCAACACAAGGACATGCTGGACTCTGAGATACATCCCTGCACACAGATCCGGTGAAGAGAACAGCGGCAGCATTTCTAGACAGGACAACCACACACCTCAACGATCACTACCCAGGGAGGGGACTGTCCTGGGTCTGAAGAGGGAGGGCTTTCCCTAGAGGATGCACTGAGCTTCAGATCAGCAAGTCAGGGCGCTTCCACGTCCCCAGAAGGGCCTCACCAAGATGTACCCATGGAGGTGGAGCCAGAGGAGAGAAGGCTACCAATGTGAGAAGTCGCCCCACCCCTTTGGGGATTTCTCTTGGGTCAAACTGGCTCAGAGTAGAAAATGAGAGGATCTTTGTTTGCCCCACGTGTCGCAAAGGCTTCTTCCAGCCTCAGACCTCCATGTGTAGCAGTGATTCATGCCCAGGAGAAATCTTTCTGGTACCACTGGCACTGGATTATCCAACAGTTAGTGAATCAGACCCCAGAGAAACAGCCCAGCAGAGTGTCCATTCCCAAGTGGACTCTTTCTGAAAGTCTCTTAACAATGGTTTGCGGTCTCAAAATCTTAAGATGAACCAGCCAAGAATGATCCTGGGTCAAGTAAACCAAGATTTCTCCGTCAGAACTAAGTTCACCAGGAGGGAGTAGTGGGAGGTCAGCTTTCCGGCACTGATTCAGTGACAGCAAGGGGTGGGTGAGGCAGGAGCTGCAGAGTTTCCATCAGTCATTTCACTCATGGCTGCAGCCAGACAGCACAGCCAGGACGAGATGGTCTCCCATTGGGGCTGGAGAAGTTCATGCTCAGCAGCCACCGCAGAGACAGGGCCATCTTGTAGGAGAAATAAGAGTCGAGTGGCAGAGACCTGGAGTCATTCATGGAGGACTTGAGTAATGAGGGCATGAAACCGAAGGTGGGGTCCACAACCACAGACGGAGACAGGAAGTCACCTTTCCTGAGAATATACCCTGAAGAGAAGTCAGTGCCCACTCCCAGGAGCTGTGGTCAGCAGCAAACCCAACGGAGGTCAACACAAGGACACTGCGGACTCAGATACATCCCTGCAAACAGGGCCTGGAGATGAAGGTCAAGAGAATTGCAGCCGCCTTTCTAGTCAGGACAACCACACACCTCCCCTCTCATTACCCAGGGAGGGGACTGTCCTGCGTCTGAAGAGGGAGGGCTTTCCCTGGAGAATCCACTCCGCTCCAGAGCAGCAAGTCGGGACAAGTCCACATCCCCGGAAGGGCATGACCAAGATGTGCCCATGGAGGTGGGAGACTGAGGAGAGAAGGCTACCAATGTGAGAAGTGTCCTCAGCCCTTCGGGGATTTTTCTCAGGTCAAACTGCCTCAGAGAAGGCAATAATGAGAGGGTCTTGGTTTGCCCCACATGTGGAAAAGGCTTCTCCAGGCCTCATACCTCCATGTGTAGGAGCGGTTTCACAGCCAAGAGAAGCCTTTCAGGTGCTGCCAGCACCCTAGGACCTTCAGCCAGAGAACCAACCTGCTGGCTCAGGAGAGGATCCACGGGCGTTGAGGAGCCCTATGTGTGCGCTCAGGGCGAGAGGAGAGGCCGCCAGTCTGCACCTAACACCGGCCCCTGAGGCTGCACCAGTGGCTTCATTCCCTCATCACTCAAGTCTTCCCTGAATGCCTCCATCTGCCCTCACCTGGGCCTGCAGACCAGAAGCTTCCTCCATAAAATGAGTGTATATATTTTTTTATATTTTTATTGATATTATGGAAGAAGGAGAGGTAGATAGGCACATCAATGAGGAAGTGGGCAAAGACTTAAGGGCATGTAGTATATATATGTCTGTCATTATACATATTTCTATAGCACTTCTCTATGTAGAACATGCTTTCTAACATCCCCATCTTACTTCCCATTTCGTTGTCTCCCCCACTGAAATGTAAGTTTAAGGGATACAGGTATTTGTTTTGTTTGCTAGACTCAAGAACCCAGAACGTACCTTTACCCATTTCCAATGACCAATGTTTGTTTTATTCCACAAATAAAAAAACCGGGGTTCCATTACAAATGAGAGGTACTATGTCAGGATCTCACATTGAAGTATTCACACAGCAATAGGAACCTTAAGCCTCATCAGTTACTCCCCTAGGGTGTAGGAAGTAGTTTTCCAATAAATGTTTCATGAGAGAAATCTACATCAGCAAGTCAGATTGAACTCAGACAATCCAACAGGGTTATGTTCCTGGAAAGACAAAGCAACGCCATGGAGATCACAGGACTGGAAGAAGACTGCCACCCACTGCACAAAGACCCTCTCATTATTGTCTTCTCTGATGTAGGTTGAACTGAGAGAAATACCAGAAAACAAAGGCAAACTACTCCCGTCATAGGAATCTGAGGATCTGCCTCTCAGGGTTGTCTGACAGGATCAGAGGTGGAGACCTGGCTGAAGAGGAGGCGTGTCTGAGGAATCTCTTATGAGGGGGGAGGACACCATCCCAGGAAGATAGACGATGCAGACCACAGCTGTGGGAGTGCACAGCAAGAACGATGTCACTTTTACCCTGAAAGGAAGACCAGTGGTGCTGCCATCCTTCTGGAATGGGTGGGCATTTCCTGAGAGCTGGGGCGATCTGGGACACATCTTTTAAATGCCATGAGGGGGAAGTGAAGGCAGGACAAGGGCTTTAAACACACCTCACGCTTGCTCTGGGGTTAGTCCTGGGAATTTCAAAAGAGAAAGTACTTCCCAAGTCAGACTTCGCTGGACATGGGGGACTACAGGAAGAGAAAAGTCAGAGATTGGAATTTGAACTCTTCCCCCTCAGGAAAAGCATACATGGCTCACAGACAAGACGGAAGGAAGCCATTGTCAGAAGCACCAAAACTGACCTGAAAAACGTAGCCATGAGAACATAAGCAGAGAACATTTAAGTCACATTAGCCCCCAAATGGCAGGAACATACAGAACCGTGTGCCCAGAGGCACCGCAGCTGACAATGGAGCCCCACAGCAGCTCAGCTTTGGGCCAATGACAGGGTGTGAACAGCCGTCTTGGTGAGGAACGGCAGCGCTGGCTCATCCAGTGGTTAGCACTGAAACAGACCGCAGACAAACAGCTCAGCAGAGCGTGCATTCCCGGAGTGGACTCTTCCTGAAAGTCTGTTAACAATGGTTTGGGGTCTCAAAATATTAAGATGAACCAGTCAAGAATGGTCCTCAGTCAGATCTTAGTTCACCTGGAGGGAGAGAAGGAAGAAGAGAGGGGGGAGGTCAGCTTTCCAGCACTGGTTCATTGACAGCAATGGGTGGTGAGGCAGGAGCTGCAGAGTCTCCATCAGTCATTTCACTCGTGGCTGCAGCCAGACACGCACAGCCAGGACGAGTTCATCTCACATCGGGGCTGGAGCAGTTCATGCTCAGCAGGCACCTGAGCGAAAGGGCCATGTTGGAGAAGTGGTAGGTGAGTGGCAGAGACCTGGAGTCATTCATGGAGGACTCAAGTGAAGAGGGTATGAAGCCAAAGGTGCGGTCCACAACCACAGACGAGGACAGGAAGAATCCTTTCCTGAGATACGCCATCAAGAAAAGTCGGTGCCCACTCCCGGGAGCAGTGGTCAGCAGCAAACCCAACAGAGGTCAACACAAGGACATGCTGGACTCTGAGATACATCCCTGCAAACAGGACCTGTGAAGAGAACAGCGGCAGCATTTCTAGACAGGACAACCACACACCTCAATGATCATTATCCAGGGAGGGCACTGTCCTGGGTCTGAAGAGGGAGGGCTTTCCCTGGAGAATGCACTGAGCTTCAGATCAGCAAGTCTTGGTGCCTCCACGTCCCCAGAAGGGCCTCACCAAGAGGTGCCCATGGAGGTGGAGCCAGAGGAGAGAAGGCTACCAATGTGAGAAGTCGCCCCACCCCTTTGGGGATTTCTCTCGGGTCAAACAGCCTCAGAGTAGATAACGAGAGGATCTTTCTGTGCCCCACGTGTCGCAAAGGCTTCTTCCAGCCTCAGACCTCCATGTGTAGCAGCAGATTCATGCCCAAGAGAAGCCATTCAGGTGCCTCCAGCTCGGCAGGGCCTTCAGCCACAGAAGCAACCTGCTGGCTCTCAAGAGGATCCAGGGGCGGCAAGGAGCCCTGTGTGCACGCTCAGGGCGAAAGGAGAGGCCACCAGTCTGCACCTACCACCGGCCCCTGAGGCTGCACCAGCGATCTGCCCACACCTAGGCCTCCACACCAGAAGCTTCCTCCATGTAATGAGTGTGTATATATATTTTATTTTATATTATATTGAATTGATATTATGGAGGAAGGGAGAGGGAGATGATAACATCAATGAGGAAGTGGGCAAAGACTTCTTAAGGGCCTGTAGTACAGTATATGTCTGTCATTATACATATTTCTATAGCACTTCTCTATGTAGAACATGCTTTATAGCGTTGCCATCTTACTTCCCACTCGTTGTCTCCCCGAATAAAATGTCAGTTTAAGGGATACAGGGGATTTTGTTTTGTTTGCTACACTCATGAACCCAGAAAGTGCTTGACCCATTTCCAATGACCAAGCTTTGTTTTATTCTACAAAAACAAAAACTGGTGTTCCATTAGAAATATCAGGTACTATGTCAGGTACTCACATTAAACTTTTCACACAGAAATAGGAACCTTAAACCTCAGCAGTTATTCCGCTAGGGTGTAGGTAATAATTTTCCAATAAATCTTCCATGAGAGAAATCTACATGAGCAAGTCAGATCGAACTCGGACAATCCAACAGGGTTATGTTCCTGGAAAGAAGGAATGCCATGGAGGTCCGAGGACAGGAAGAAGACTTTGCCACACAAGGCACAAACACCCTCTCATTATTGTCTTCTCTGATGCAGTTTGAACTGAGAGAAATACCAGAAAACAAAGGCAAAATACTCCCTGTCATAGGAATCTGAGGATCTGCCTCTCAGGGCTATCTGCCAGGATCAGAGGTGGGGACCTGGCTGAAGAGAAGGGTTGACTGAGGAATCTCTTATGATGGGGAAAGACACCATCCCAGGAAGATAGATATTGCAGACAGGAAAGATGTCTCTTTCACCCTGAAAGGAAGACCAGGAGTCCTGCCATCCTTCTGAATGGGTGGGCATTTCCCGAGAGCAGGGGCGATCTGGGACACATCTTCTAAATGCCTTGCCGGGGGAGGTAAAGGCAGCAAAAGGGTTTTAAACACACCTCACTCTTGCTTTGGGGTTAGTCCTGGGAATTTCAAAACACAAAGTACTTCCCAAGTCAGACTTCGCTCCACATGGGGACTGACTGACTACAGGGAGAGAAAAGTCATAGATTGGAATCTAAACTCCTCTCCCACAGGACAAGCATACATGGCTCACAGTCAAGACTGAAGGAAGCCATTGTGAGAAGCACCAGCACCGACCAGAAAAATGAGGCCAGCTAGAACATAAGCAGAGAACATTTAAGTCACATTAGCTCCCAAATGGCAGGAATATACTGAATCCTGTGCTGAGAGGCACCGGAGCTGACAATGGAGCCCCACAGCAGCTCGGCTTTGGGCCGATGACAGGGTGTGAACAGCCGTCTTCGTGAGGAATGGCAGCACTGGCTCATCCAGCGGTTAGCACTGAAACAGACCCCAGAGAAACAGCCCAGCAGAGCGTGCATTCCCGAGTGGACTCTTCCTGAAAGTCTGTTAGCAATGGATTGGGGTCTCAGAATCTTAAGATGAACCATCCAAGAGTGGTCCTGCATCAGAAAACCTGGAATTTAGTTCTGACCGAGGACCTGCTCACCAGGAGGAAGAGAGGGGAGAAGAGAGAAGGGAGGTCAGCTTTCCAGCACTGGTTCATTGACAACAACGGGTGGGTGAGGCAGGAGCGGCAGAGTCTCCATCAGTCATTTCACTCGTGGCTGCAGCCAGACAGCACAGCCAGGATGAGATCATCTCCCATCGGGGCTGGAGCAGTTCACGCTCATCAGCCACCACAGCGACAGGGCCACGTTGTAGGAGAAATGAGAGCCGAGTGGCAGAGACCTTGGGTCAGTCAGGAAGGCCTTCAGTGATGAGAGTATGAAGCCCCAGATGCGGTCCCCAACCACAGACGGGGACAGAAAGTCCCCTTTCCTGAAATACGTCCTGAAGAGAAGTCAGTGCCCACTCCCAGGAGCTGTGGGGAGCAGCAAACCCAACGGAGGTCAACACAAGGACACTACGGACTCTGAGATACATCCCTGCAAACAGGGCCTGGAGATGAAGGTCAGGAGAATGCGGCAGCCTTTCTAGTCAGGACAACCACACACCTCCCCACTCATTACCCAGGGAGGGGACTGTCCTGGGTCTGAAGAGGGAGGGCTTTCCCTGGAGAATCCACTGAGCTCCAGAGCAGCAAGTTGGGGCGCCTCCACGTACCCGGAAGGGTCTCACCAGGATGTGCCCATGGAGGTGGAGCCAGAGGAGAGAAGGCTACCAATGTGAGAAGTGTCTCCAGCCCTTTGGGGATTTCTCTCGGGTCAAACTGCCTCAGTGAAGGCAATAATGAGAGGGTCTCTGTTAGTGCCAGGTGTCGCAAAGGCTTCTTCCAGCCTCAGACCTCCATGTGTAGCAGTGACTCATGCCCAAGAGAACCCGTTCAGGTACTGCCAGCACAACAGAGCCTTCAGCCACCGAAGCAACCTGCTGGCTCAGAAGAGGATCCAGGGGCAGCGAGGAGCTCTATGTGTGCGCTCAGGGCGAGAGGAGAGGCCGCCAGTCTGCACCTACCACCGCCCCTGAGGCTGCACCGGAGATCTGCCCACACCTGGGTCTCCACACCAGAAGCTTCCACCATGTAATGAGTGAGTACATATATTTTATTTCATGTTTTTGTTGATATCATGGAGAAAGGAAGGAAGAGGGAGATAGGAACATCAATGAGGAAGTACGCAAAGACTTCTAAAGGTTAAGTAGTATATGTATGTCTGTTATTATACGTATTTCTATAGAATTTCTCTATTTAGAACAGGTCTTATAATGGCCTCATCTTACTACCCACTCGTTGTCTCCATGACTAATATGTGAGTTTCAGGGAGACAGGGGATTTGTTTTGTTTCCTAGTCTCATGAACCCAGAATGTGCTTTGACCTATTACCAATGACCAATGTTTCATTCAACAAATAACAAAAACCGGGGTTCCATTAGAAATGTCATGTACTGAGTCTACAGAGAGCAGCCGCTCAAGCCCCGAAGTGTGGAGAGAGCACCCTCATGAAGCATCGGCTGCTGATTGTCTTTCCCATCCGCTGGGTTCTGGTAGGAGGGAGTGGACCTGCCATAGAGAAGACTCGCAGAATAGTGCACAGGACACACGTCCAGCCCAGAAGATGGGGAGCTGTCTGGCATTCCTCCAGTCTGCCTCCCCCGAGACCTTGGAGGAAAAAGTCAAGAGAGTGGAAAGAATCAGCCTCAGAGCAACTGCCCATGGGAGTTTACAACAATGGAGTAGCCGAAGACAGCGTTCCGGAATGTGTGATCTCTTTGGAGGGCATTGTCCATGCAAACAACATCTGGTGTCTGCCATGCATGCACCTGTTCCACGTGGAATGCATAGACGCATGGCTGATAAGGAGCACCACGTGTCCCTGCTGCACGTGGCTGGTGATGGGAAGACAGCCGCCCCAGGAGATGGACTGCGTCAGGAGTTATGATTTCCAGTGAATCTGTCTTCAGATGTTCACCTTTTGCCACGGAGCCTACTCAGCGGTCAGGAATTAATATTAGGCACAAAGATTTCCTTAGATGTAAAAGACCTAGATGTAGCTCTCTCCCTCTCTGAACATCAATAAAAAGTCATAAAAAAATGAAATGTCAGGTACTCACATAACAGTACTTACATGGCAATAGAAACTTTAAACTTCAGCAGTTATTCCCCTAGGGTGTAGGAAACAGTTTTCCAATAAATATTCCATGAGAGAAATCTACATCAGCAAGTCAGATTGAACTCAGACAACATAACGGGGTTATGTTCCTGGAAAGACAAAGCAACGCCATGGAGATGCCAGGACTGGAAGAAGACTTTGCCACACGCGGCACAAACAAAGACCCTCTCATTATTGTCTTCTCTGATGCAGTTTGAACTGAAATAACCCAAAAAGCAAAAGCAAACTACTCCCCAGTCATCGGAATCTGAGGATCTGCCTCTCAATGCTGTCTGCAAGGACCAGAGGTGGGGACCTTGATGGAGAAGAGGGGTGTGTGAGGAATCTCTTCTCAGGCCGAGAAACACCCTCACAGGAAGATAGATCATGCTGACCACAGCTGTGGGAGGGGGAGTTTTGTACAGCAGAAACGACGTCTTTCACACTGAAAGGAAGACCAGTGGTACTGCCATCCTTCTGGAATGGGTGGGTATTTTCCCAGAGCCTGGGCGATCTGGGACACATCTTCTAAATGCCATGCGGGGGG
>PVJN01009161.1:33604-61967 GCA_004026805.1 Lasiurus borealis | reverse complement strand
CACGTGGGCAGAGTACCCTAGTTTTTTCATGCCCCTTCTTTGGAGGTTACTTTCCTCTTCGAGTTTGTTTGTGGTCTCAAAAGAGTTTTGAAAAGAAACGTAAGCTGGAGAGCTTGAGGCCCCCAGGGTAGGATGACCATGTGAGGAATGTGCAGCTAGAAGGGAGGGGCCCTTCTACTCTGGCAACCTGAAGCCCAGCCCCCCACTGCCCAGGCCCACTTCCTGGTCCTTATTTCTCATGCATGTGGCCCGGGACCCGGGGTCTGTGGAGCTGAGGATGCCTGCATGGGTGTGAAGCGGAGATGCACATCACAGGCTGGCTCTGTGTCCCTGGCTTCCCCACCCACTTCCTGCGGCCTCTGTCTTGTCTCCCGGCGTGCCTTTCTTTCTGTTTTCTGACCTTCCTTGCAGGCTCATTCTGGTATGTCATTGCTGGATCACGTGGGTCAGTGCATGCCTGGAGATTTGGAATTTTCACTGTTTGGGGATCTGTTTGTGCTGTGCTTTCTGAGTTTCTCTTCCCTCCCTTTGAAATACCGTTAGACATGATGTTCTGTGTCCATGAAACATATCAATCAGCTGAGTGGCTCTGGTTCAGACAGGTATTGGACACTCGCTGAAGGGAGCTGGGACACTTTTAAAGCTTTACACAGAGACTAGCGATCTTAAAACTGGTATGAAATTCTAGTTGCTGCCAACTTTCAGGTCCCCTCACAATTATCATTTCTGTTTTTGAAATATGAGCCCTTAGAGCCCAGAAAGCTAAGCGTACGCCCACAGGGATCCACAGCAGACACAAGCATGGCCACGTCAATCAGTACATGTCTTAGAATCTGTCACTAGGCACACAGGCTGCCAGAAAGCATGGAAGTGAGGACTGAGCTTTTGAGTTTGTTAGATGAGTGCCGGAGTTCTTGTCCCAGCCTTACAAAGGGTTCAGCACTCTGGAGAAAGGAACTGATGCGTAGATTCAAGAAGGAGTTCAAAGACAAAAGAATTTTGAAATGCATTGGGGTCAGAGGGTCTTCAGCTAAAGAAGCTGAAAAGACTACTCCCTGGATTCAGGACCCCATGCTATTTATTAACACAATTTTCCTAGGGCAAGGTGGAGATAATAAACATCAAAGGGTAAGGTTTCAAAGGGTAGGGTACAAAAGCATTGTCAGTTTGGGGAATAGCCTACAGCTTTTCAGGTGTTTGGCCAAAAGGAGGCAATAACATGCAGAAAACAATTATCCTATTCAGGGTTGGAGGAGGTTCCAATAGGTAAATTACATATGTAGCTCAGCCTTTGTTGAGCCGCCCAAGAATCACCAACCTTTCGATGAAACTCTTGTAATTATGACCTGTTGGAATTGGTTCCCAGCAGAGGAGTTAGAGTGAGAATCCTGCGAGTGAGTGATCTTCCAAGGACTGAAAAATTGGCCTCCTTGGTTGACACGGAAGGAGCTAAAACTGGAGACCAAGAAATGTATCTGTTCCTACAGCAGCATCTCACAGTGGCTAAGATCACTAAGAACTTAGGCTGAGCCAACACAAGGATTCGTGTGACGGAAAAATGGCTGGGAGGGTGCTGGGTACAATATTATGTGATAAATACACCATTACATTATTTGTCAACAATGCCTTCACTCTGGGCTGATAGGTGATGATGATGATGATGATGATGATGATGCCTTCATATACGCTATTTTAGCTGCTGCCTCTTAAATTACTTATGTAATAAACTTAAGTTCAAAAAAAACAAATAACCTTTTAGGGCCTCATCAGCTATTTCCTTCCAGGATAGAGTTAAGTTTTATCACTTAAAGGTCGGGTATTTAACCTAGCAAAGTTGGAAACAGACCTCATCTTGAGGATATTTCTTTTTCTTTGAAAATGACAAAAGTTGCCGAAACCGGTTTGGCTCAGTGGATAGAGTGTCGGCCTGCTGACTGAGAGGTCTTAGGTTCAATTCCGGTCAAGGGCGCGTACCTTGGTTGCGGGCACATCCCCAGTAGAGGGTGTGCAAGAGGCAGCTGATCAATGTTTCTATCTCTCTATCTCTCTCACTTCCTCTCTGAAAAAAAATCAATAAAATATTAAAGAAAGGAAAATGACAAAAGTGTGTCATGCCTTTGGTGCTCCGAGGGCATGTGTGGTACCAGCAGTGTTATGTTGCTGAGCCCTTACTCCAGGGAGCCCTCATAACATGAGGAAATCATACTGTACAGAAGCACTCCGATGGGCATGTTGCTGAGTCTCTCTTTACCTTGCTTTAAACTTTTGTGGGAGTTCTATTTTATTTATATTTTTTTGTATTGATTTCAGAGAGGAAGGGAGAGGGAGAGAGAGATAGAAACATCCATAATGAGAGAGAATCATTGATCAGTTGCCTCTTGCACGCCGCCTACTGGGGATGGAGCCCACAACTGGGCACGTGCCCTTGACCAGAATCGAACCTGGAACCCTTCTGTCTTCAGGCCAATGCTCTATCCACTGAGACAAACCAGCTAGGGCTGTGGGAGGTCTTAAATGATTATATAGAGAGTTAAATCTACTTGCAAAGACTTGAACACATGAGGGCTTTTTCTAGGAACTAGAAAGGTCAACGGTTGCTGAAGGTAGGCAGCCAAAGAAAGAACTGTGCCCAGCTGGCGCCAGCATTCGGCTGGAACGCACCCCCTGGATTCAGAGAGTTGTGGGCCACGTCTGAAAACAGATGGGCTTCTCTGGCCACGTGCCAGCAGAGCACCTTCATGCAGGAAAGATGTTTACCAACCGGGCAAATGCCAGTGTTCCCAGAACCTTAAACCCTGCAGCCTGTACATGCAGATATTTGTGGGTGCACATGATTCCGGCTAACGATTATCAAAACAAATGTAATGGTGTTTCTTCTGACTGGACACGATAGCCCACACCTGCGCAAACATTTCCCTGCAATGGCTGGTGTTGTACAAGTACAGGGAGGCCAGAGGCGGAGGGGGCAGGGCAGGAGCAGTGGGGTTCAGAAGTCATCGCACCCCGTGCGTAGGGTCTGCAGAATGAGTCTTCAAAACACCAACCTCAACGAAACCTGAGAAAGTTGAGTGTGTCTAGAACGTCTTTGGAGAAGAGCCCACAAGAAGTATTCTGTTTTTCAGTGATGGCTCCCTCTTCTGAATCATCCCTAATGTTTAGAGGAGTCAAGAATCCCCCTGGAACGAAATGATTAAGTTGGGGTTATTGAGGATCGGCTCTAATGGGAATGTTATAAAAACGGGGTGCGATGGTGATCCCCTCGCTGCCTTTCATGAGGAGAGAGATGGCAATTTAGTCCGTTGGCCTCCTTCAATCATTCATTCATGGACATTTACTGGGCACGCACGCTGGCCAGGCACTGTGCTGAGCACCCAGATGAATGAGACCGAGTTCTCGTTCTTCCTTAGATTTAAAGTGGGATTTTCTTCTACACATAGAGCGTAGTCTCCCTCCCCTGCTTGCTTCTACCTGTGTTAATTACACTCATTTTTTTTTCAGACATGAATCAGTTACTTCTATTTTTTAGGAAGGTGATAATGAATGAGATAGCATTTTGTGAAATTAGTTTTTTAATAGATCGCAGTTGAGAGTGAAGCGTCATCATTTGTAGAAACTAACATCTGACTTAAGTAGTAAAGTCTAATTATAATGTAGTGGGAGCTAGATGCTTAAGTGACTTGAGGGAGAGGGGGAAAGACAAAAGTTTCAGAATATGAGAAGCAAAAGCTTAGACTTTATTTGAGCCAGTTAAATTCAGGTTTCATACCTGAAATACCGTACTGCCCATTAAGTACAGACCTGTGCTCTGGTAACCTACAATTACACGCATTGAAAGATTAAAACGATGGAATGTGTTGTTTTAAAACTCCAGCAGTGGACATCTTTCATTTTCTGTTGGCCAGATTTAGGACAGTTTGGTCTGCTTACCTGAGGAAACTGGATCTTATACATCTAAAATGAGTACCATGTTATATGTCAACTATGTCTCCTTTAAAAAAAAAAATTAAAAGATGGTGGGGGAAAAATCAGCTCTTGCTATATTTTTTAAAAATCTATTATTTATTTTAAGATCATTAGATAAATTGATCTTCACCAGAATTTAAAACTTTTGCTTTAAAGGGCACTGTCAAGAAAGTAAAAGGCAGCCCACAGAATGGGAGACAGGTCTCCATTCACCCCTGCAGTTCGCGTGGTCAGCAGGGAGGGCAGAGGCAGCCTCGAGTAGGGTCCTCTCCACACCCCTCCCTATTTTCCTCCAAAACTACCATGCTTTCCACCGGTGGCCAATCCTGTTGCTCCCGGCCCCTGGGCCTTTCCATGCCTCTTTCCTTAGGATGCTCCAGCCTTCTGAAATCTGAGCATCCCCACCCTCTGCTCACTACCCACCTGGCAAGCATACTCTGCCCTGTCTCACACAATTCTCATATCTTTCTGTTGCTTTCCTAAGGATTAGTGGTGCGCACCTTTGTGTTACAATTTTTCATATGCCTCTGAATACTATGGCAAGGTATCCTATCTAATAAAAGAGAAACATGCAAATTGACCGTACATCCGCAACACCTACCAGCCAATCAGGATCGAGTATGCAAATTAACCCATTTATATGCAGATGTCTAATCTGCATATTCTGGTGCAGAGCAAAGACTGAAGACAGTGTAGAAGGAAGCCCAGCATTGCAGAAGGGAGGGAAGTAGGCAGAGCGGGAAGCAGGTAGGGCAGGCAGAGAAGGGAAGGAATCAGGCAGGGCAGTGGGGACCACGGCAGGAAGCTCTATTCTTGAAGGAATCTTCCTGCAATGGGCCTCTAGTTATAAATATGTGTCTTAAGTCTGACTCCTTTGGTAGACTCTGGGCCCCTGGAGGGCAGGGACTAAATCCCCTTCCTCTACTTCTCCTCGCTCATGTCTCAGGGCCCAGCCAGCCCAGGTGTTCAGTCCATATTTCACAGATGCCGTCATTCAGGTGGGTGGTGCCTCATCTTTGTAGAGAAAGATGGAGTGGGATTTCCAGTGTCTGGAAGAAAGGGTTCTGACTCATCGGGTGTATTTCAAAGAGGAAACAGAAACATGCACTGCATTGAAAGCACTCAGGTTGCTCAGGGGAAAACCTGGGTGACCACACAGGCCCCCAGACGTAGCTTCGTGCAGAGAAATGCAGTCCAGCCCCAGCCTCCATCATCACGCCTGGGGCATTTGGGTTGCCTATCCCACTCCACCATCTAGCAGCTGGTCCTGACCCATTAGCCAGTGCCTTTCCACCCCTCGTACCGAACGCCCCGTCCGATCAGCGCCCTGCCTGGCTCACAGCCTCAGCCACACGCCTGGGATGACGCGCCTCGCTGCTAGCTGCTTGACCACCGTTCCCTGCGCTCGAACCTCCCTTTCGGAAAACTAAACCTTACCCCCCGCCCCCTTTGCCAGCCACGTTGCTGCGCTGAGTTTGTTTCTTTCGTTCCTCCTTTGTGGATGTATACCCCTCTCTCCCCTGCCCGTTGGTGGTTTGGAAGTTTTATCACGCTCGCTCGGTTCCCGTTATGGCTGCCCCTCCTCTCATTTTGTTTTCTCCATTCTTCTCATTGGAGGCAATGAGCCGTCCAGCGGCCGGAGCTCCCCTCTCCCCCACCGGCCCGACAGCCGCCCTCTCACTCCAACTTACGCTCAGGCCCCTAAACATTTCCATGTTCCAGGTAGGAGCTGACGCGGTCTCTGTCATGGTGTCCTGTCGCAGTGTAGAATGTAGCCTTGTCACCTCTGTCTCGTCTCCATCGCTCATGCTCTTTACATCGGGATGTACCGTTGACCAAACCCTAAATTGCAGGATCGAAACGTTCTCTGTGGAACGCCAGGAGGGTCTCGAAGGGCTGAGTTCTCCCCCGTTATTTTTGCAGGGGGGGCGGGAGGCGCAGAGCGAAGGGGTGAGGGTTTGAGGGGTGTTGTTTTTACTGAAATGTTTATGTCACCTTTGTATCAGCGGTTCCTTGGATGTCACGCTGTGGCCTGGTGTCATTGGCTCATTAGCGCCATGACCATGCGGTGACCCCCTCCTTCTAAAGATGGGGCCGCAGGGACACCCTGAATGCCTTTGTTTTTCCTGGCTCTCCCCCGGGAAGGCCCTCCCCATGACCTCTCCTGAGCGGAGTAAAACGGTCTCTCTGCGGCCTGTCCCTCACTCCCCACCCCCAGAGCCCGCAAGGGTATCTTGCAATTTTTTTTTTTAATATTTTAATGTATTTTATTGATTTTTTACAGAGAGAAAGGGAGGATAGAGTTAAAACATCCATCAGCTGCCTCTTGCACACCTCCTATTGGAAATGTGCCTGCAACCAAGGTACATGCCCTGACCGGAATCAAACCCGGGGCCCTTGAGTCCACAGCCTGACGCTCTATCTACTGAGCCATACCAGTGAGGGCGGTATCTTGCAATTTAGGTGTGGTGCTGGCCGCTTCGCTCTGTCGCCACAGCACCTGCTGTCCCCGCCTGATCACCTGCCACCCAGAACCGGGGAGATCAGCACCCGCCAGCATCCTCATGTGTAAGCTCAGCTCCACTCGGAAAGGAAAGACTGGCCATCCGACGTCACAGCATCCTTTGTCCATGGGAAGCACGTGGTTTTGCTTCTTTTAGTTCCTGAAAGGGGTTTCATACGTGACCCACTGTGTTCATGCCAGTGTACATATTTGGGATCTGGAATCTTTTTTTTTTCCCTTTGCATTCCAAACTGAACTAATAAAACAGAGGAGACTTCACTGAGATTCATTCCACTAAGCAAGATTGCCTTTTTTAAAAGTTTCATTGAACCTTGAAAATCAATGTTACTCAGTTGAACACCCTTTTTTTTCCCCCTTTTTTTTTTTGCATGAAGGATGCCCCAGATACAGTGCCCAGGGTTCTGGAGAAGCAAAGCTTTTGACATTCCCTGAGTGTTTGTGCTCCAAGTGAAAAGGCAGCATAATCAAATGGGGTCCTGTGTAAATATGTGAATAACATTTGACATCTCAGTCTTTTTAAAAAAATAAAAATAAATTGGCCTACAGAAGTTAGGAGTTAGGCAAACATCCTGGTCGTACATCTGACTAGTTTTGCCCCTAAAAAGTGTGTCTGTGTGTAAAGAAATTCCTCCTAATTTTTCCACATTGCTTTCCACGGTCCCATTCATTAGTTAAGAAGTAAATTGAGCCACTGGTTTCTACCGGGAGCTCAATTTCTAGACAGTAGCATTTTGGGGATCTTTCCCCAAACTGGTTATGTCTTCCTCACCGTAGAGTACTCCACTGCTTGCATTTCTTCCTGTTTCAGTCCTCCTTTTGGTGAAATGTGTATTGGAAATCAATGGCTCATGAATGATTGCCATCTCTCTGTCTGCGAAGATGTATTACAAAGGGTTTCATACCACCTGTAGCGATCCGCTCATCTCTGTAATTCCCGCTTCCGGTCGCACCACTCTTTGTAATACAAAAGTTGACCGTCTGGGTTATATTTGTTCAAGAGTCTTCCGTCTGGTTGGCCTCTCGGTTGTTCTGTTATTTTTATTTGTATTTTTTTTCCCGTCGCGGAACTGGTTCCCATAATCACACACCTTTGCTTTTCGTTTCCACAGATCAAGGAGTCAACATTTACCGAAAACCACCCATCTACAAACAGCATGGTAAAACCCGCTTTCTTCCGCGATAGCTTTTAAGTAGCAGCCTTCTCTTCGCTGTCCTATAAAAGGCTTTTCAGCTGCTGCTTTTGAGAATCAAACCGGGGTGCCCCTCGAAATGTGCCTTGAGGGCCTCCTGAGATGCAAACATTGTGAAACTGGGGTTTCCAGAGGGAGGAGGCTGAGCAGGGTCAGGAAGCTTCTAGCTCATCTCTGAGCCCGTCTAACCGTGTCTTGTGCCGTTCATTGAGAAGGGGTAGGATTAGCCACGCAATAATTCACAAACACCCTAACCAGACATGCTTGTTTTTTCTCTGCCATTTAATGATCTAACCAGCCTCTATAACTATCCTGATCAGCTTACAATTTAACTAATGAAAACGAGTGGCAAGCCAGCTTTCCGGGAAAATGAATTGGACGCAGCCCATGTCAGCGTGGCTGTCCAGTTCCCCAGTTTCTTCTTTGGCATGAAGACATGTGTGCCCGGTGATGGAGTGGACGGGGCACACGCTGCCTCAGAGTCCTGGCCCTCTGTCCCAGCTCCTCACCTCAGTGGCTCTGTGACTTAGGATGCCCTGGACACAATCCCTCTTCCCCTCCGTTTTCTCAAACCTGGGAGTTAGGCCAGTTTGTCTGAGAAATGCCTGCAAACCTACAATCACTGCTGTGGGTGTTGACTGGTGCTTTGCTTCTCCGGGAAGATGGAAATCACCTTACTCTGTGTCAATCACACACACGCCCCCACCCCCTGATTATGTCTCTCAAGATTTATCTGCCACGAATCTTGGTGACTGGATTCCTCTAAAGCAGTGGTTCTCAATCTTTCTAATGCTGCAATTTTCATAACTGTAATTTTGCTATTGTTCATGAATCGTAATGTAAATATCTAATGTCGCGACCCACAGGTTGAGAACCTCTAGCAGGGTCGCCTAAGACCATCGGAAAACAGATATTTATGAAGCAGCAACGGAAATAATTTTATGGCTGGGGGTCACCACAACATGAGGAACTGAATTAAAGGTTTCCGACTTTAGAAAGATTGAGAACCACTGAGCTAAAGCCAAGATCAGTCTTCAAGTGATTTCAGAAAATTAGACACACATTGTGCCTGGAAATTTGAAGGCTGCCTTTAAAAGGTAGTTAACATTAACGAGTCCTTCAGGATTAGGATGACACGAAAAGCAAACAAAGCCCAAAAAAGCACAGGGGGACATAGTTAGGCCTACATTCTCCGCGGGGAAGAGAATGTAGGTATCGTAACGTGTGTGGAATTAGGACTTTCTTCTTCATTCTGTTTTTTTATTTTATTTAAGATTTTACTACGCCACGTGCTTGCTTTTTTAAGTTTGTTAACATTGTTTTTGTTTTTGTTTTTTTTACGGTTTAATGTCTTGTCACCCACTCATTAACATGTGAATGTTTACTGACTTCACCAATTCTAATGAGTAAGTACTCTTTGAAGTCATGTGTTTTTTTTTCCCCTCCAAATTTAAGAATAAGATTCTCAGTTAGATTTCTCAATTTAGAGTCTTCTTAAATATTGGAATATTTAGACCCGGCCTCTCTAAATAAAAGTGATCCAATGATTGAGACTAAAGATGGAATAGTGTCAGATGATTTATTTGGAAGGGATGAATTGGCTTCTTTTCTTGAAATTTACTTTGATTTTCCTCTTTTCTTTCATACCGTTGTAATTAATTAATTAGTGTAGCTCACCCCTGCTGTCTGTCCTGATATATTTGGAAAATACTAGGTTTAGAGAAAGGCACATTTTTTTTTTTTAATACAGAACTTTTTTCTAAATACAGAATTGCACTAACACATTCGGTTCTTCTTTAAGAAGAGGGTATTTATGCAGTGCTTTCCAACCTGATTTTTTTTTTTTCCTCATGAGGTTAATGATTCAGAAAAACACTGTTCCACGCCTGGCCCAGGCCTGGTTCCTTATTTATTCCAAAGAACGACCTGGGTCAAGCCACTTAAGCAAATGGAGGCCTAGACGTTTTCAGTGCGAATGAGGACTGAGAGCTGAAGACTCAAGGGATTATATCCACATTCAGAAAGCCGGGAGCCCTGGGAGAGAGGATGTTTTATTTAAAGCAACATAAACATTTTTAAATGTTTGGTAACCTCCCGGGTCCTTGGCAGAAGTACAGCCTGCGCGTTTCTCCCTGATTAGATTTGGGGCTCTAAGCCGACGACGCTTCCTCTCAGCAGAGCCGTTAAGAGCCCTGGGCGGGCCTGCTGCTGCCAGGCTGGCCCCCCGTGCTTTAAAGTGGGGTGATTCACTCGTGTGTGCAGACTCTCAGACCAAACAGTGGGAGCACAGCAAACGTAGTCACTGCGCTGGTTCCTGCGAGCTGAAAGTGGGTTTTCCCACATTCTGGGACTCAAGGACCCATGTGCTGGGTGCCCCAAAACAATGTTCACGGCTTTCACAGCTGCGAGCTCAATTTTGAAAATTATAACTGCCTCTATCCTTATTCAAAGTGCATTTATACATTGGGGGGAGGGGACACCCCATATAGTATAGGAGTATTACAGTGAACTGGAGCAGTATATTTGTGGCTCAGAAGCCAAAAGACAAAGCCAGCCAGCCGGCTTGTGATTAACAACTACAGCCGGATGACAGTACCGTGCTTTTAACTCAGCTCTTTAATTTCAAGTGACTAATCCAGATGTCTAATTGCTCTAGGAGTTTGTCCCAATAGAAATTTCTGGGATGATGGGAATGTTCTATGACTGTTGTCCAATACAATAGGCACTAATCACACGTGGCTATTGAGCACTTAAAATTTGCAACTGGGGAGCTGAATTTTAGTTTAATAATTTTTTTCCCCATTTCATTTATTTTTCATCCTCACCCGAGGATATTTTCCCATTGAATTTTAGGGAGAGTGGAAGAGTCAGGGAAAGACAGAGAGAAATATCGATGTGAGAGAAGCACATCGATTGGTTGCCTCCGGCACAAGCCCCGACCAGGGTCCAGGCCAAGGAGGTATGTGTCCTTGACTGGAATCGAAGCCAAAGACTCTTTGGTCCACAGGCCGATGCTCCATCCATGGAGCCAAACCTGCGAGGGCTAAGTTTATTAATTGAATGTAAATCGCCACGTGTTGCTAGTATCGGAGAGCAGATGTAGAACAGGTGTAAAAGGAAGCTTTGTTTCGGGGGGCCTCCGATGGGCCGAGCTGGCACGGAGCACCACTGCCCGGGTGACGGATTGACGATGGCAATAAGCAGAGCCGTCTGGAGTGGAGACCTTTGGCAGGGAACAGGACCCTGTGTGGGGGTTGACCACCGCGGCCTTGCGGACCGGTAGCTAAGCTCCCCCTGATTCCGCCTAGATGCAGCTGCCTTGGCAGCCCAGAGCAAGTCTGCAGAAGACATCATCAAGTTTTCCAAGTTCCCAGCAGCGCAGGCGCCAGACCCCAGCGAGATCCCAAAGATTGAGACGGACCATTGGCCTGGTCCCCCCTCGCTTGCCGCCGTAGGTATGCGACCGTTACAGCTAAGCCAAATGGACAGGTTGCTAGGAGACCTCGAAGTGGTTGCTTAAGGATATGCAAGGTTTTTAAGAAAAAGACGACCAAGAAGAGGTAGAATAGCGGGAAGAACTAATGCGGTGTTAACATGTGTGCAAAATGCTTCCAAGCTACCAACACGCCTCACCAGAGCATCGCTCTAACCAAATCACCAAGAGGCAGAACTGGTCTCAAACGGATGATGCCCACGGACCCTCGGTGTCTTGACTGCCGAGTCAGTAACGTTTGAATGCCACTGACTCAAAGCCCTTTGGCAAGTACATTTCTCTACAGAATCAGAAGTTAGGTGGCGAGTTAACCGCGGGTCCGCAGAAGCATGGCTTCTCGCAAATTCGTTTCAGACCATTTCTGCTTGTAATTGCAGTTCTCTTAGCAGCTAATCTTCACCCTGAAGCACTTTCAATTTTCTTAAAAGATTACATTCTCCATTTCTCAGGAGGGCTACTGCAGAGTTACTCGATCTGAAATTACGCGTGTCACGTTACGTGATTTTACATCCATCATTTCCATGATCCTGTGCTCCGATGTCACATTCCAGCTGTCTCATTCTTTGCTTTGAACCTCCAATGTATGCTTTAGAACTGTGTCTGTGTCTTTCTTTACTGTTTTGTCAGTAGTGAAATCACTTGGCCTAAAAAGTGATATTAAGCAAGCTCAGATGCTAATACTGTAAAAGTTGAGAGAGTTGGACTTACAGATGTGACTATCATATCACAATTTCTGTTGACAACCTAAAAGGCCTTCAATTTTCCAAAACTTCCAAATTGTTTTCCTCATGCTATTTTGTTATCAGTTTACTTTTAGAATAACTTTTACAAGCACCATCTGTAAATTTTAAGGCAATGTATATGGGTAGAAATAGTGGAAGGAAATCTATCTTGAGTTCATCACTCACAAGTATTCTCTGCATGATGTTGCCTTGAGCTAGATCTGATTCTTGCAAACTTGGGTTTATTCATTTTTTATAATAGAAAGAGAGAATGCTCACCTTGACTTTTATGATTTTAAGAGCCAATCATATCAGCTTTTCTCAGCCAGGCAGCTCGTGGGGCCCTTAAGGTTCTCAGTTCAGTCACGTGGCTTAGTGGGGTCTTTACCTCCGCCAGACCCCAAGGGGCCAGGAGAATTAACATTTTGTTGTTGCAACTGGCACCCCTAAATAGTCTACAGCTCTTCGGGCTTCCAAAATGAAGGCAATTTCTGGCCCATTAATCAAAATAAGAAAAACTGAGACAATTAAGGTCTGTTTTGATTAGATTAGCAAGCTTTCCTGTTTCCTCCCACGGTCACATTCATCCGAGGAAAAACACGCATTATCTTAATTTTCCAGCCAGTTAGACAGATTCTTCCTTTCCACCCTCTGCCTCATTTTACCAGGAAGCTTAAAAAGGGTACATGACTTGCTATCCTGTACCAAAGTAAGTCACTTTTTAGCTCTGTGGCTGTAGTGAAAGTTTTTACTGAGTTTTGATCAGTAGAGAGCTTTTTTATAATCACTTTTCAAAGGACTGAGAAAACGGAAGCATTAGAGAGCCATCCCTAAATAAAAAGTACAGTGGTACTTCGAGATACGAGTGCCCTAACATATGAGATTTTTGAGATACGAGCCGTCGAGCGAGTGATTTTTGCTTTGAAATACGAGCAACAGTTGAGATAGGAGTAATCGTGCAGATTGGCCAGCTGCACACGACCCACCAGTTTACCGCGACTCGAGCGTCTCATAGTTTCCCACGCCTCAAGGTTACGGAACGAATTAAACTCGCATCTCGAGGTACCACTGTATACTGGTTATGGAGTTATTAAGGGTAGAAGACAGGGTGATGTTATTATGACAACCTATCTATCCAGCAGAAGAGGGAACGAGAAGATTTTTAAACCTTGTCATAAAAGAGTGACTACTTAAAGGCATGTGGATGAATTTAGATGTCTCTCTATTTGAAAATTGACATCAGGGACATCGAAATAAGTGTAGATGTTCCTCCCTCTTACTCCCAAGAGCTCTAACCCGGGAGGACTTAGACCCATCCCAGTGGCATACCCCAGCTTTAATTGAGCAGCCCAATTATGGGGAGCCCCAAACCCAGGCCTCGCCGGATCCCACATTCCACCCACTGTCTCGGGAAAGCAGCCCAGTAGCCCTGAGTTGGCGAGAGGTTCCTTTTCCTCCTGGTGCTGTTCACTCACGGTCAAGACCACTGCCGGCCTTGGCAGCCTGGCCAGTGGAGCCCAGGCGGACTAGTCCCGTCCGACGCCCCTGCCGGGCCGCTAACGCGAGAAGTTGTCTTTGCTGTGGAATTAGGAGCCGACACGAGACGCAGATCTAGTGGCCGAGAGGAGGACGACGAGGAGCTCCTGAGACGCCGGCAGCTGCAGGAAGAGCAGCTGATGAAGGTTGGTCCTTCACCTAGTTCCCTCCCGTCCATCTTTCTGGAGTGACTGCTCTGGGCAAGCCACCGAGATGAGCAGGAAGCGGTCCCAGCCCTCAAGGGCTTGCTTCTAGTGATGGTGCTACAACAGGGTGCCGAGTAGGTTCTAGAAGAGGTGACCTGAAGGCTGGCGGTCAGAGGGCCGCGTGACGGTGTGGGCTTTTGCAAGGAGAGCGTGACCCTGTGCGGGCATGTGAGTGTGGTACCTGTGTCGAAAGGACGCTGAAGGGCCCGGTAGAGCCGAGGTACACACCCAGGTTGTTCCACACCTTCCTGCCCTCATGCACGCTCTCCGGAAGGACTTCCCTTGGAATTGAGCTTTCTCCAAGTCTTTCCTCGGGACTCATGGGACCTTGTGTGTATATGTGGGCCAGGAGAGGGGACGAAATAGATGCCTCTAATACGTTCTCGTGGGCTTCTCTCTCACATGGGCCTTCAGCATCCCAAAGACCAATACAAAGGCAGTTACAGCCTGGGGGGAGGGGCCAGGGCATTACAACCTCTCCCTCCAATAAGGGATTGATGAGTCCCTTCCAATGACATTTTCCAAAGATGCTGAATCACATGGGAAATGCACGTGACATGAGTTATATGAAAAGATGGGATGCAAAGTTGCATTTATGGTATGATCCCAGTTCTGTATAATATGTGCCTAAAACATACTGGATACCAAAATGTCAATGGGTATCTCTGAGTGGTGGGTTATGGGTTACTCTTCTCTGAGTTTTCTAAAATTTATACAATGAGCAAGTCTTGTATCGATTTCTTTGTTTTTAAACAAGTGAGTGTAGTTTCTTTTTAAAAACTGCTATTCCCAATGTCACCTTTCTACGTCAGAAATCCACACACTCACCTGCTGGCACTTTGGGGGAGAGCGAGGGAGGGAGAACACCCTTCTGACATGGAGCCTGACGCGGAAACGCCAGCCTTGACATTGAAGAGGCTGAGGATTCAAGGTCCAAAACCTGTCCGCGCTCCAGAGGCACTACCAGCCTCTGAGCCTATCCATCCAGGCTCTGCCCGAGGCGGTACTGCTCACAGGACCTTCTAAAAAGAAGTTTCTCATGAAAGTAATTGCGGACTTCTCTTCCATTTTTCTTTTCTTTGTGGACAGCTCAATTCGGGCCTGGGCCAGCTGATCCTGAAAGAAGAGATGGAGCGGGAGAGGGAGAGCCGGGAGAGGGCAGCCCTGTCCGCCAGTCGCTATGATTCTCCCATCAACTCAGGTGAGTGTAGACCCGCCATCTCCCCCGAGCCAACAGCCGAGCCAACAGCCGGCCACCTGTCTGTGGGGGGCCGGCCTTGACTGTGCCCTCTCTGGTGGAACCCGCAGAGTATTCTCCAGGGGAGGGGTGTGGGAAACCCACTGGGTGCCAACATAGCTTACAGGCCTGCCGTGGCTCCCCTTTAAATGTGGAACCCCAGAGCCCACGGCCTGCACGTGGGGAGCCCTGAGAGGAAGGACTTCAGGACACGAGGGTTCAGGTTAGGATAGTCACGCAGAGGGAGATGCATAAAGGGAATCCACAGAGAACACAAAGTAGACTTTCTAAGCGTTGTAACTTTACATTCCTGTGTTCAGTACAAAGCTGAAGGCTCCTGGTGTTATTTTTTTTTTTAAATATATTTTATTGATTTTTTACAGAGAGGAACAGAGAGGGATAGAGAGTTAGAAACATCGATGAGAGACATCGATCAGTTGCCTCTTGCACGCCCCCTACTGGGGATGTGCTCACAACCAAGGTACATGCCCTTGACCGGAATCAAACCTGGGACCTTTCAGTCCCCAGGCTGACGCTTTATCCACTGAGCCAAACCGGTTTTGGCTCGTGGTGTTATTTTTGACACTTTTGAAAGACGTCACTTATATATTGGGTATATCAGGATAGTTTCCCCTGCTTATATTTGTCAAAAGCCCATTCTCTCCTAACCCGTAAGAGTTTTCCTCTCCCTCCTCCCGCCCAGGTTCTGAACGAGGGCCTGCTTTCCTCCCCTTTTGGCTCCTTTAGAAATGTGTTTAGTGTTTACTATTTACAGGCGTTTTTGCTAAACATTATTTCCCTTCATCTTCATGGCGTGCCCGTGAAGTAGGTAATATTATTATTATCCCATTCTGTAGCTCAGGTAGAGGAAGTTGGAGGAACTTGCCCTCAGTCATGTCGCTGATAACCAGCAGAACCCAGATTTGGGAGTCCAAGTTCATAACCCCAGAGACCGTGGCCTCCACGGGAAGCCCAGCCTGGCATTGACCTTGGACTGGGTGTTACTAATCTTCAGAGTCCTAATCAATTCCGCTATTACAGTGGTACCTCGAGATACGAGTTTAATTCGTTCCGTAACCTTGAGGCGAGGGAAACTCTGAGACGCTCGAGTCTCGGTAAACTGGTGGGTCATGTACAGCCGGCCGATCCACTTGATTACTCCTATCTCAGATGTTGCTCGTATTTCAAAGCAAAAATCGCTCGCTCAATGGCTCGTATCTCAAAAATCTCTTATGTTAGGGCACTCGAGGTACCACTGTATGTTCTGTAAGCATATGTAGCACTAGACCCACGTGGGTCGGGAAAAGAAGCCTTGAAAAGGTGAAGTGCTTGCCCAGAGATATGGGGCAGTGAGAGGCAGACCCAGATCCAGGCCCCGGTCTGCCTTCCCCAACGCGCAGCCGTTCATGAAGCATCCACCCCAGGCCGCCAGGAGTCCAGTCCGACTGACACCTCACGTGGCTGACTTTTGGGTCAGTCTTTGCCGCCGTATCACCTGAGGCCTGGGCTCTGCATCCAAAGAGCCCCGGGTTCAAATCGTTGCTCGGCTCTTTGCAAGCTGAGTGACCTAGGGCAGTGGTCGGCAAACTCATTAGTCAGCAGAGCCCAGTATCAACAGGACAACGATGGAAACTTCTCTGGAGAGCCACATTTTTTAAACTTAAACTTCTTCTAACGCCACTTCTTCCAAATAGACTCGCCCAGGCCGTGGTATTTTGTGGAAGAGCCACACTCAAGGGGCCAAAGAGCCGCAGTTTGCCGACCACTTTCCTAGGGCAAGATACTTCACTTTCCTTGGTTCCTATTTCTTCTCCTGCAAAATGGAAAAATAATAACAGCGCTGTTAGGCTTGTCTCAGGACTCAGAGATAAAGAATCCCCTCCCCTTCTCTGTAATATCACCCCCCACCCATTCCCTGCATCACCTAACAGGCCAGTGTGTTGTGAACATTTCAGCCCCATAGTATCTGGATTATTATTTTTTTAATCATCTATCCTGCAAAGTACAAGATACGCCGCCAACTTCATGGAAGAATGGCACTTCCTGTTTCCTAACAGTTGCTTTTTTACCTTTTTTCTCACTTAGCGTCACACGTGCTGTCGTCTAAAACCTCGTCTCTCCCGGGCTATGGAAGGAACGGGCTGCACCGGGTAAGGTCTCACCCCTCACCGCCCCAACCCCCCATCATTTCTGAGTCGGTCGTGGTCGAAGTGCTGATGTGTCACCGGAACACGGCTGACGTGGTCATCTCCATGTTGGCACGTAATGAGAACTGTCATCTCCCTGACCTCCTAGTAAATCACTTGGAATTACGGGCAAAACGCTTCTGTTGAAAGAAAGGGAAATGGACTTTGGATAACAGAATGGCTTGTGTGAGTTTATGAGAAGGCTGGGTTCAGTCAGAGTGGCAAATATTTCCGCCATCAAGCAAAACACTCTTATTTGAGCCTTTGTCTCTGCTGTAAAAGCTGTTTCTATAGGAGGTCCCAGCTGGAGCGGCTCAGAAGTCAACAGGTCGACTCCAGGTCAGGGCACATGTCCAGGATGTGGGCTCAATCCCCAGGCAGGGGCATGCAGGAGGCAGCCGATGGATGATTCTGTTTCATCAGTCTCTATTCCTCTCCTTTCCCATCTCTAAAATCAATTTTAAAAATATTAAAATATATATATATATATATATATATATATATATATATATATACAGGAAAGTTTTTTTTAAATATATAGGGAAGTTTTTTTAAAAATATATAGGAAAAATATACATGAAAGTTTTTTGCTACCTCCCTTCCACAACACATGGAATAAATGTAATTGTGTAACTGTGCCGAGAGACATTTTATTATGTATTAGCAAGAAGTACCTGCTTACCAAGGACCTGCTGAGTAACGGCTTTGATTGTACTACCAAAAATAAAGAAATTTCACCCAAGTAAAAGGGGTAGAAGGGAAATTGTGAGGCCTAGGAACTCGGTTTGGGAAGAATTCTTAGGTTTTGCAAATCCTTCCTCCCTGCTCACCTGACTCCCAAGCGATCACTGTGGCGTCGGTTTTCTAACGCCGTTTCTTCTCCTTTCAGCCCGTCTCCACCGACTTCGCTCAGTACAACAGCTACGGGGACGTCAGCGGGGGAGCGCGAGGTGAGGGCACCGCGGCCGCTCTGGCCTGACCGTGGCCGGGGTCGAGCCCAGGCTGTGCCTCAGTGGTGCAGTGACAAGCACATTAGCTGGGTTCTTGCTGCCTTACCTTCCACAGTGGGATCTCCCCCTCCCCCCCCACCCCCCTCTGCGAGCTAACAGAGCATTGCTAACATCTTGAAGGATCTCGAGTGACATGAGACCAGCAGAAACAAGTTTATAAGAAAGCAGTTTGTAATCGCTTCTGCTGTGTTGAGCACTCAGACCCTTGGAGATACAGTGATGGGTGGGCCTACCTTCCAAATGCAGGCAGCTGAGCCCGTCTGGTGTGGCTCAGGGGACTGAGCATCGTCCCAGGCACCACGAGGTCACGGGTTCAATTTCTGTTCAGGGCACATGCCTGGTTGCAAGCTCAATCCTCAGTAAGGGGTGTGCAGGAGAGAACCAGTTGATGCTTCCCTCCTCTCTCTCTTTCTCTCTCTCTCTCAAAAGTCAATGAAAACATTTAAAAAAAATACATACAACTAAGAGAGAGAGAGTCTATGTGATAAATGCTATGATTGGAGATGCAGAGAGAAGGCAAAAACACCTCTGCGGTGTCAGGAAAAACTTCTGCAAGAAAGGGGTGTTAAACTGGTAACTGGCACCCGAGCAGGCATTCCTGGCTTCAGGGAGGCACCCAGGCGGGCACTGTGTACAGGGCGCCAGAGCAGGGAGCGGACTCGGTCATTGGGGAAAGGTGGGGCAGCTGCAATAGGACACAATCTGGGTATTAATGTCCCGTGTTTTCCCGCTGACCGTTGCTTTTTCTTCTCTTTGCAGACTACCAGGTACGGAACACCGTCCCTCCTGAGTTGGCCACGCCAGCAGAACGGCCATGTTTCAATCCAGACGTGGGCTGCTGCTCAGGGCAGGGCTTCTGTTGAGAAGATGCTGGTTTGGGTGGATCTGTGGAATCGTTAGTCCTCCGCTGTGAGAAGCCAGGGGAGTGGGCATACAGTGCACAGGCCGCTGTCCCGCAGGCGGGGGCCGTGGCAGGAGCCGGGCGGGTGTCGGAGCCCTGCCTTGCGATGGCCTGGAAGCGTCCTCTCTCGGGGGGGAAGTGGGTCAGCATCAGGGTTCACCCATGTACAGTGTATTTTCCTTTTTAAAAAAATCTTCATCGTGGATATTTTTCATTGATTTTTAGAAAGATGGGAGAGGAGAGGGAAGGAAAGTGAGAGGAGGGGAGAAAGAGAGAGAGAGAGAGAAACATCAATGTGTGAGAGAAACACCCATCAATTGCCTCCTGACCGGGGATCGAACCCCCATCTATGTAGGTACCCTGACTGGGAATCAAATCTACCACCTTTTTTGGTATATGGCCCAAAGGAACGAGATGCTCTGGGTGCCATTCCTTTTTTCCTACCACCTACACCTTCAAAGTCATGACAGAGAAAGAGAAAAGGAGAAATAGGCCAAGAAACCTAAGATTAAAAATAAGGCATGAACCATCATCGTCTTTGTCCATCTTTTTTATCTCCCGTGTACTTTCACGCTTGGAGCCTACATTCAGGGACTAATCGCTACAGGTCAGCCAGGCTGTTTCCCCAGATTAGATTAGATTGGATTAGATTATATTAGATTAGAAAACAGCCAGGGCCTGCTCTCGTGCGGCAAGGACCTCATTTTGGAAAGCCCGTCGTGATCGTGACGGCATCTCTCCGGCGGCGGAGAGGATGTGAGATCCAGTCGGGAGCGTTCGGAAGCCCCCCAAGGCCTCCAGCTCCCCACGCCGCCCGGGGCTCCTCCCTGACCGGCTTCTGTGTTGCAGACGCTCCCGGACGGCCACATGCCCGGCATGAGGATGGACCGCGGGGTGTCCATGCCCAACATGTTGGAGCCAAAGGCAAGTGCGGCTGTTCCCTTCCCTCCCCTCCCCCCACCCGGGATTGCCCAGCCGGAAGGTAATCCTGGAAGAGGCTTGCTTTCTGTCTTTGCACCATCCTCGGGGTCGAGGCCTGCTGGGCTCTAGGTGGGCGCGCTAGGCCGGCCATGTCCAAAAGTACCTGGCCACCTGGCGCGTTTTGTCCCCCCAAGTCAGCAGCCTCACTGTGTGCCCTGCCGCGCGCTCACAGGAAGTGCCAGCAGGTCTCCTGGGACCGAAGTACTCAAGGGACCCTGCCAGGAACCTACAAGGCACGCCCAGTGCTGAGGGGATGACCAGTATGTCCCTGTTTGCCCAGGACTTGCCCGGTTTGGGCATTAAAAACCTTGACTTCAAGGACCGTTGGTTGCCCTAGACCAGCAGTTCTCAACCTGTGGGTCGAGACCCCTTTAGGGGCTGAATGACCCTTTCACAGGGGTCGCCTAAGACCATCAGAAAATGCAGTTATTTACATCACGATGCGTAACAGTAGCAACATTTCATGGTTGGGGGTCACCACCACATGAGGAACTGTATGCAAGGGTCGCGGCCTTAGGAAGGTTGAGAACCGGTGCCCTAGATCCAGAGGTGTCCTAGGGCCACGCTCTCTGGGGACCCTAACTGGGACCTGGCTCCGTATGTCATCCTATAGAACACTACTCTGGGTCAGCCTGGCTCGGTAGATGCACGAGCCGGTTTTAGAAGAAGATGGTTAAAGAATATATGAAGGTGTCCAGTTCTCTTCTGATGTTGACCTTCATCCCCAGGACATGGCGAATGTGTCTTCCCCACAACAGAACCCCCCGAAGGCACAGGCTCCACGGGGCACCGGGGGACTGGGGGGCACATGTAAAAGTCTGGAACCTCCCATGTCCGTCATCATCATCTTAGGCGCTCTGTCTGGGGCGTCCTCGTGCTTCAAAGATTCTGTTTGCTAATAAAACGATCCACCGTGTTCTAGAAGAGATGTTTTTTTTCTTCCCTTCTCAGATATTTCCATACGAAATGCTGATGGTGACCAACAGAGGGCGCAACAAGATCCTGAGAGATGTGGACAGAACGAGGCTGGAGGTAAATAAACAAAAATCCAGTCCCGATTGCAGCTCCCTCTGGGCGTTCCCTCCAACTTTCCCTGATCGGGAAATGTTACTAAGAAGGCAAAAAATAAACAAGTAAATATTAAAGAATCAACCTCATAATGTAGGTAGAATTTAGTAATGACTTTGGAGAAAAATCCACACTTACACTTAAAAGATCAGTACAGTGGTACCTCGAAATTCGAGTTTAATTCGTTCCGTAACCTTGAGGCATTGGGATGAGTCGTGGGTCGTGGGCAGCTGGCCGATCCGAGAGATTACTTGTATCTCAACTGTTGCTCGTATTTCAAAGCAAAAATCGCTCGCTCGACGGCTCGTATCTCAAAAATCTCGTATGTTAGGGCACTCGTATCTCGAGGTACCACTGTATTAAATAACACACACACACACACACACACACACACACACACACACACATACACCAGGAAAACCCAGTATGACTGTAGTTCTTGTCTTTGGAAACCTGGTGTTGCCATAACTATGGCTGGGGGCGTAGAGTGGACTCTCCATCCCTCTCCCGATGGCCCCGCTCCCCTCCCCTCTTCCCCGGCCTCGGTTGAGTTCCTGGAGAGGGGAGGGAGCGCTCCACCAAGAGGCCTGTATGAGCAGGTGTCCCCAGCTGCTTCCGCATTCCTGGCTGAGGGTCATCTGGGGTCACACACCCAGGACCTCCTGAGACACGGAGGCTGAGCTTTGATTTTTCCGTCTGAGTGATCTTCACTGAGAAAGGCCCCGGCTGCCAGCCTCGCGGCTCCTTTTCCCCGACAAAGGGCTGCACGTTGGTACACAGGTCAGCCTGGTACACAGGTCAGCCTAGTACACAGGGTCAGCCTGGCACCGGGACGCAAGGCTCTGGTCTCCTCAGAGCCCGTCTGGGAGGGACAACAGGCGGAAGCTCTCTCTCTGTAGCCAGCCAGCCACCTCAGCACTGCAGCTGAGCCAGGGGGAAACCGGGGCTCCCCACCGCCCCCCTTTGCCAGTCTCTGTCTCTGTCTCTGTCTCTGTCTCTCTCTCTCTTATTGCCGTGGTCCGTTTCCTCTGCATCTTCCCAACATCCACAGACCGGAAGCAGAGTCCCCTCCAGCAGACCCTGTTTCCCCGAAAATAAGACAGTGCCTTACATTAATATTTGCTCCCAAAGATGCGCCAGGTCTTATTTTCAGGGGAGGTCTTATTCTTCCATGAAGAAGAAGACGGTACACATTTATTGTTGAACAAAAAAAACAAAAAAAAAGGAAATGTGTTACCTATCTACAGGACGGTAGTCATTGTCATCACAAACCAGCTCACGGATGGGCCGCAGCTCAGCCTGAGCTGTTCAGGCAGGGCGAGGTCTCTTTAAATCAGGAGTCAGACGCCTGACAGTTGCTTCGGGGGACCTTCTATTCCGGGGAGGACTTACGTTTGGGGGAGGCCTTATGTTCAGGGAGGTCTTATTTTCGGGGAGGATACCTTCTATGACAGCGAGCGGCAGAACTGGAAGTAGGTCTTATTTTCGGGGGGGTGTCCTACTTTCGGGGAGACAGGGTAATAAATCGCCTTCCTCTGCCCATCACCATTCAGTGATAGTTATAATGATAGTCAGGGCTGTTATAATGAGAGTCAGGGCTGCGACAGCCCTTAGGTCTGAAGAAGAGGGTGCCCATGCAGGTGAGGAAGAAGGAGGCGGGGTGCCCAACTACCAGCTGCGGGGGGGTGTGTGCTCCTCTCCCATCGTTCAGCCTGGCTCTTCCAGATGATTCCTTGTCTACGGGGTGGGGGTGGGGGAAGCTGCTCCCAGGGTGCCCCCTGAGGGCATGGGGACTGACCGGAGTCTGTTCTCCCTCCACAGCGCCACCTGGCGCCGGAAGTGTTCCGGGAAATCTTCGGCATGTCCATCCAGGAGTTCGACAAGTTACCTCTGTGGAGACGCAACGACATGAAGAAGAGAGCGAAACTCTTCTGAGCCCCGCGCAGGCCGCTCCGCCGCCGCCCCGCCTGTAGACCGAGCAGCCAGAGGGGCACCGCCGGCTGCTGTGTGAAGCTTCGAACCGGACTGGACGATCTGCAAACCGCGGCCCCTCCGCCGCAGCCCCCAGGGGGGCACCGGATGCAAACACCACGAGCCAAACCCCGGGCCGACCAGCGGCCCCCACTTGCCAAGAAGCCATGGGGTAGAGAGGTCTGAGTCCCCACACACGTGACCCTTCGCCTCACCTTGTGCACACCCCTCCCTGGGTTTCCCTGTCACTGTTGTCCCGCCACCCATCGCGCTCAGGGTTGGGGTCAGAGCCGGCAAGTGCCCTGAGGACGCCGCATGGAGCAAGCGGGCACCGTCCCCAGGCTGCGTCCGTCCGTCCGTCCGTGATGGGCATGTGGCTAAGAGGCAAGAGCCGGGGGGTGGGGGGCGTGTCCGTTGGTAGCAGCTGTTTGCACACCCCTCGCCCCGGCCTCGGCAGCTCTGCTCCTGTGGGGGGTGACGGGGGAACCCCGAGTGGGAACCCCATGGCTCCTTGAGTGGGCAGAGTAGCAGCCGGAGCCGCTTTTCACCAGCTCCCTCTTCTCCGCCGTCATCCAGGGCCTGGTTTGCAAATCCCTTTTTTCTTTTTCTTCATGTTAAGGGGAAGGAATGAGAGGCAAAGCTCCATCCCTCGGTTTCCGCATCAGATAGCATGCTTGGCGCGCGTCCCCTGTGGGCAAAGGGAGGGCAGGGGAAAGTGCTCTGGACTGGCACGAGTGCGTGGTGTTCGGTGGATCTGGCCCACGGGCCGGGGCACTCTTAGAGGAGAAAGAAAAAAAAAGTCCTGTGCCAGACCCCGCCCTCCACTCCGCACCTGGCGGCCGCTGGTTTGAGTCTCGCCCGCACTGGTTCTGGTTCTTTCCCAGGTCTTTCCGGTAGTCGGCTAAGCAGAGGCATGGTTTTCTGTTTGAAGTCAGATAGATGGCCTGACCCATTTCCTGTGGCCTTTCCGCTCCTCTCCTTGCTGGCACTGTTGACCCCGTGTGTGTGCGTGTGCGTGTGCATATGTGTGTGTATGTGTAGGCGCACACCCACACGCACTACACCTTCTAACTTATTTTCCGCACGGCCCTGCCAGGGTGCACCTGAGCGGTCTGTTCCGGGGGCTGCGCCAGACTGCGGCCCTTGGTGTCTTTCATTGCCCCGGTGTGTCCCGGTCCTGACTTTGCTCTGGCAAAGTGTGGGGTCGGGACCATGTATATTCCCAGCCTTTCCGGCCACCATCCACAGCCAGGTCCAGCGCTGGGCAGGCAGGGAGATCCTGTGTCAGCGAGGAGCGGACAGGGCCTCCGTGCTGTGGCTGGTGAAGGAGTTTGCCCCGAGCACGGGCAGACCCGGTGTTCCTGGGAGAGAAGCTGCAGGGGTAGTTAGAGAGCGGAGCCCAGGACCCATCCATACCCACCCAGCCGCTGCTTTCCCTGTCGCTTTGGAATCTGGTTCGGCGTCCGCTTCTTTCCGTGTCCAGCAAGTGAGTAGAGAGGCGGCGCCCCCACCTGCCGGGAGCCTCCTGTGGGCAAGCAGAGCTGTGCAGTGTGCTCTGGAGAGAGCGGGCATCGAACCAGCTCCAGCCGGTGGGCAGCAGCCTGCTTCTGCTGATGCCAAACCCAGGGAGCGGCTCCCACACGCTCTCCCCTGTGTGAACTGGGCCGCCAGCTCGTTCGCAGAATGTCCAGCCACTGCCCCTCGGATCCCTCTTCTCTGCCTGAACCCCGCCCCGCCCCGCACATACCCATCCCCATCCCATCCCCATCCCCATCCCCATCCCCATCCCACCCCCATCCCGGGCTGACAGTCACACGAGCAGGGATTGCTCTCTTCGGGGTGGGATTCACACCTGGCGAGCCTCCACCGACACAAGGGCTATGTCTGCGCATTGGCTTCCTTAGGATTCCTCCAGCACGCTGAGCATGGGGATGGGGTGGGTGGGGTGGTGTGTGTGCCAGGAACGGCAGTGCTTCCTTTAAAGATTCTTCCAGAAAAGCCAGGCCGCCATGCAGGCCCCCTCGGATGTATGAGGAGGCATAAAGGGTTGGGTACCCTTGCCCGCTCGCTCTGCCTCTGGCTGCGGTGGGTTAAGGGTGGGATGTGCAGGATGCAGGTCCGTCATAACCAGAGAAACGCGTGTCTCTCTGTTCTGCCCTCCGGTCGCTCTGCCCGTTCTGTCTGCTGTGATCCTGTGGTTTCCCGGCTGAGCTTCCCCTTCCGAGGGGAGGGGAGGGGAGGAGATAGGAGGAGAGGGGGGAGGGGAGGCCGCAGCAGCGCTTTGCCCCCTCCCCCTCATGGTCAGCGTATGTCCATCAACTCTACCTGGAAACGTTTATACACCCGCCACCCGATTTCTTTACACTGGGAAGCAAACACCTTTTTCTAAAGAACCGCTCCTCCGAGGGGTATATAAGACACACGTGCTTTTGCTAGTTTACAGAATTCCAACGAACCACTTTGGACTCCATAGATCTTTCTAAAAACCCTCTTTTACGCAAACTCGGTGTCAGCTGCCCTGCTGGGGGCGGAGGGGGCAGGGACCCCGCCCGGCGCCCCCTGCTGCGGGCCCTCGGGCTCTCTCTCTCTGATGTCATGAAGGAGGGCAGGCGGGCGGACCTGACCTGGGGTCCCCAGCCCTCTCTGTCCTCGGAGGCAGGCCCCGTTTTTTACCAATCACCCTTTTGTATTTCTGGCCGCTGTTGCATCAGTACCCCCTGAGCCAGCCTGGATTTCAGCCTCGTTTTAAAACTAGTTTCCTCTGACACCCCAGAATGCCCTAAAACTCCCCTCTCCGTGCTCCTTCCCGAAGGACGGTCCACCCAGGGACGCCCCGGCTTCCTCCGGATGTGCGTTCAGGCGGTGACAGTGACACCAGAAGCTTTCACTTTGGCACTGAAAAGGGGGATCGCTGTCCTTCCATTGGCGGCCCAGGATGGGGGGGCGGTGGGGGGAGGTGGGCAGGGGGAGGGGGAGAGGGAGATGGTGACTGATCCGCTTTGCATATGGATGTTTGGGGTTTTGCTGGGCAAGTTTCATTCAGGGCGAGCTCAGAAAAAGGGGGGGCGGGGGATGAGTAGTTGAAGCTGTGAGAAGCTTATGAAGCAAAGTCTGGGGGTGCAGCCAGTGAGAGAGACGTAGCGCGTTCTGCTGCCGAGCGTCGCTGGATGGGGGTGGTCATCGGCAAGGGAGGTCCTTCCCAGGGTGTCTCTTCGCCCTGCGGGAGAGACCGGCGCCCCCAAACCGCTGTTCTTTGGGGGGTTAGATAAGGAATGTGTGTATTCTCTGTGAGTTGCTGGCAGTCCTGCATCGGAGTTCTCCCGATTCTTCGTTTCTCTGAGGTTTAGGGGGTTTTAAGTGTTGGCAGGTCTGCTGTTCTCCCCGCCCTCCTCCCCCACCCCACCCCGGCCCCCTTTTCTGCGCTCTGGAAGCCACCGTTTGGAAGAAGTGCTGTGTCAAAGACGTGTCGTGTCCCCCGTGAAAGTGAGTGGGTGTCTGTCTGCACCCCGAGTGCCGCTTGCTGGCTGCAAGGTGGCCGGCGGCCCCCGGGGCTGTGCCTACGGCTCCGACCCTCTCCTCGCTCCTATGGCAACAGCACTCGCCCCTCCGCGCGGTCCCCCCCCACCCCCCGCCCCGTCTCTGTTGTACTCACGACTCGGTGAATAAAGTGCGTGCTTTATTCGTACACACGTGTGTGCCTTCCTGTTCCCCTGCCCACCCCCCCAAAGATCGGCCCCATTCGTAAAAGCACCAGCCGGACTCTTAATAACCAAAATGAAGTCAGATCAAACCCAGGCCTCTGCGAAGGGTACAGATTCCATCCTCCAGGCTCTCTCTCTCGTGACCTCACTGCCTTCCAAAGGCCCTGCCTCCCTCCCAGTCCCTTCCTGTTGGGGGTTCGAGCTCTCACATGAATTGGGGGCACACAAACACGCCCTCCATAACCCCTGTCCTGGGCCAGTTGCACACAGCTGGAAGCAGGCTATTATCAAGACAGTGACACAGTTCGCTGTTGGGGAACACAGGTCAGGAACCCCTTCCTGAAGGCCCGTGTCCCCCAAACTTCCACCTCCAGCCACACCAGCATCGCCCCTTGGGCCCGCGGTGACCACAGCCGTGGCTGATCGTCAGCCCTTCTCTGGCGCTCTCTGTGGCATTTGCCACGACTGGCCACCTCGCACTGACTCACTCGGTGGCTAGCCCTCACACACGCTCAGCAAAGCTCACCAGTCTGTGTCGGGAGCTCGTGGCCCTTGGTGGCCGACCTGTGCTAGCCCACCGTTCTGTGTCCCTCCCAGAACACCCCGCCTTCCAATCGTGCTCCCCAGCGCCTCCCACCCACAGAGCGCACCCCGAATGCGCCAGGCCCTCCCCACTTCTGCAGCCGGGGCCGAGGTCTGCGCAGTGTCCGAGGCTTCAGGGAGGCGGCGCGCAGAGAGGATCCGGCCCCATTTGTTTATTTATTCCCCGGAGGAAGGGGCGGTGGTGACCTCGCTGCTGGAAATCAGGGGTCCACAGCTCCTGGGAGTTCCCGCGTGAATTTCCCGAGGGCTGCCTGGCCCTGAATCAAAGGCGAGCCCGAGACACACCCTCTCTCCCAGCCTGTCCTGCTGGGCCCATCCCGGCCTGCCCGGTGCATTCCTGGCGTGCCTCACGTGGAACATCACCTCAGACGCCGCGAGCGGCTTTTCCTGTGTCTCTGCTCCCCAGAGGGAGGTCTCGGGGTGGAGGGCCGGGCTTCGCGCTAACCGCCTCCCACGTGACAGGTGATGGTAGCTGCACTGGACCCGGGAGGAGGCTAAAGCTCAGGCTAGAAAAACACGCCTGATCACTGTGCCCCAGACCCGGGCTCCCCCCAGCTGTGTGTCTTTTTTTTTTTTTTTTTAATATATTTTATTGATTTTTTACAAAGAGGAAGGGAGAGGGAGAGAGAGTTAGAAACATCAATGAGAGAGAGACATAGATCAGCCGCCTCCTGCACACCCCCTACTGGGGATGTGCCCACAACCAGCATACGTGCCCTTGACCAGAACCGAACCCAGGACCTTTCAGTCCGCAGGCCGACGCTCTATCCACTGAGCCAAACCGGTTTCAGCGAGCTGTGTGTCTTAAGGCCCATTAGTTAGCCCCTCTAGGCCTCAGTTTGTTCAACTGAAAAATGGACAGAATCATACCGTCCCTCGGAACAGGGTTGCTTCGTTATTAGAACACGAGCAGCGCAGAGCCATCGCTCAGGAAACCTCAGTGAGTGTTACTCAGAGTTAGTGCCACTTCGACCCGAAGAACCACCGGCTCCGGGAGCCTCCGTGCCCTTATCAGTAAGCCAGGAGGGGATGCTCAGACACAGGTGAGTTTACCTTAACCGGGGGGGTGGG
>PVJN01009161.1:0-33504 GCA_004026805.1 Lasiurus borealis | reverse complement strand
GGTCCCAGGTTCGATTCCGGTCGGGGGCATGTGCCTTGCTTGTGGGCATGTCTCCAGTGTGGGGCGTGCAGGAGGCGGCTGATGGATGTCTCTCTCATCGATGTTTCTGATTTTCTATCCCTCTCCCTTCCTCTCTGTAAAAAAATAAAATAAAATATATTAAAAAAAAAAAAAAAAAGAATGGCCCTCTCTCTGTCCAATAGGAGTCTGAGATCCCCTGACCCTTTGGAGCACGCTGAGAGGGAGTGATGATAATAGAAATCACGTGGCTGCTGAGGGCGGGCTACCGCATCAGACTGCCAGCTTTGAGTCCAGCCCCCCCACTGTCTGGATTTCCATCCTGTAAACAGAACAGCGACCTCAGCGGCCACCGTGAGCCTCCTGTGGAACAGCCCACTGCACTGTCCAACATAAGCCCTCAAACAGCTTCTAGAAAGGGTTGCTACCATTCCACCAGGATTTACTCTCTACCTGTCCTGAGCTGGTTATATCACGTGGTTCATGTCACATGGTTCCTTAGCACCCCTCCCCCCACCCCACCTGATCTCCCAGTTCCAGGCCGAGCAGGTGGGCAGGTGGCACGAGGCACTGTGGCCAGCCAGGTGGCGGGCTGCTCTAACGGGGAACGCCAAGGTGAGTGCCTGGGGTTCAGGCTTTCCAGGGGTTTCAGAGCTGTTGGGCCGGTGTTTCCTGGATGGGGGGGCGGGTTGCCCTGCCCTACACAGGGACGCTTAGCAACTCCAGCTAAAGAGGAGCCGAGCCTAAACCAGTTTGCTCAGTGGGTAGAGCGTCGGCCTGCAAACTAAAAGGTCCCAGGTTCGATTCGGGTCAAGGGCATGTACTTTGGTTGTGCGCACGCTCCCCAGTAGGGAGCGTGCAGGAGGCAGCTGATTGATGTTTCTAATTATCCCTCTCCCTTCCACTCTGTAAGAAATCAGTAAAATATATTTTTTTAAAAAAAGAGAGAGCCAAGACCGGTTTGGCTCAGTGGATAGAGCGTTGGCCTTCGGACTGAAGGGTCCCAGGTTCGATTCTGGTCAGGGGCATGTACCTTGGTTGCGGGCACATCTCTAGTAGGGGGCGTGCAGGAGGCAGCTGATGGATGTCTCTCTCTCATCGATGTTTCTAACTTTCTATTCCTCTCCCTTCCTCTCTGTAAAAGTCAATAAATATATATATATATATTTTTTTTTAAAAAGAGAGAGAGAGAAAAGAAGAGCCAAGGCTCTTTCCCATGAAAGTTGTCTCCGCTTCCAGAAAGATCTTAACAGTCGTCTGTCTCAAAGGCAGCAGCAGAGCTGAGCTGCCAGTCCCTATAGCATGAGGCTCCACAAAGCCACCAGTCCTACCCAGTCCTACCCAGTCCCTCCTGCCCGGGGCTGGCACAGCGCCCCTCCTCCCACAGAGCCAAACAGCCTCCCCACCCACCACCCGCCGGGTGTGTCCCCGCGCTGCCCTGCCGCTGGGCCGGGCCCATTGTTGGCCGGAAAGCCGAGGGAAGGGCGGGGACGCGGTGCTGGCAGCCTGGAGAAAGCCCAGGGTGGTCCACAGCCCGGTGCCCCAGCTCCTGGGCAGCCCCGCCCCCACCTGGAGGACCTGTCTCCCCCACCTTCCCCCCGCCCCCCAATTCCCTTCTCCCCACAGCGGCCAGGACTGATCGAACCTGCCCCTTCACTGCTCCCGGGAGCGGGGCGTCCCAGGGAGAGGGCTGGAGCAGGTCGGGGCTCTGGGCCCGGTGTCATGCAAGCAGTTTATTTTGCTTTTTCCCATCTCAAGGGGATGCAAGTGCTCTCCAGGGCCTGCCTTTGTGCCCCGCACAATAGCGGCCCCAGGGAGGTCTCTGTATTTGTTTGTGCTGTTCACCCCCATCCTCCTCCCCCCTCCCCTCATTGCCTCTCACTCAGCCCTTCCCTGGGCAGACACAAAGAGGCCTTGGCTGGGAACCCTCCCTCCCAAGCAGAGACTGTTCCTTCCTTCCCTTCCCTGAGTTACTAGGCCCTCCCAGCCCATCCCGAAGGGCCTGGAGCGGGCAGAGCCTCTCTGTCTGGGGCCCCAGAGCTTGGGACCCAGCCCCCGGTCCTGGTCCAGGGTCCAGATGCTCAGAAAGCGGACGGCGGTGGTGATGGATTTGCTCTTGGCCCAGGCCTGAGCTCGGTCTATCACATGGCAGCAGCTCACGCTGTCTGGTGCTGGGCGAAGACATGGTGTAGATTATTTTATCGACTCTGCGAAGGCTGAGCCCAGGGCAAGGAGAGGCCACTGAAAAGCAAGCGGGCTCTAGCTGGTGTGGTTCAGTGGATAGAGCATCAGCTTGCAGACTGAAGGGCCCCGGGTTCGCTTCCAGTCAAGGCCATGTACCTTGGTTGCAGGCTCAATCCCCGCCCCTGGTCAGGGCATGCAGGAGGCAGCCAATGGATGTGTCTCTTTCATCATTGATGTTTTTATCTTTCTCTCTCTCCCTCTTCCTCTCTCAAATATATATATATATATATATAAATTTTTTTAATGCAAGCAGAATTCTAGCCCCTCCCACCAAGTCCCAAAGCCACATTCCTGTAAACGTCACAGCTCCCTGGAGTCTCCGGGTTAAAACCTGTTTTCCTATCGATTTGCCCAAAGATTCACCTTTTCAAAGACAAAAATACCAGCCTTTCTCAGCAAAGCGGAGCCTGGCCGGGCGTGGGGTTTCGTTCTCAACTGGACGGATGCTGGTCCAGGGAGCGGGCTCCTTCATTCCTGTACAGTCTCCGCCGTGTGCTTCTTAGGCAAACGTCAGGCGATGCGGATGGCAGTTACTCCCCGGTCAGACAGAGAGGGAGTCAGCTGACTGCCCTGTTTGTGTGTGTGTGTGTGTGTGTGTGTGTGTGTTTTATTAGAACCAGTACCCCTGTCCTCCACATTTCAGACAATTCAGAGTCCAGGGCTAGTATTTAGTCATCATCATTTTCATCAGACGGCTGCCAGTGGGTGTGACACTTTCCCAAGCATCTCCTGAGGTCCCCACCAGCATCCTTAAGTGTGGTCCTCAGTACACAGATGGGAGGTGGCCTGACTGGTCCAGGGATGGGGAGTTAGGGGCGGAGCCGAGATGCGGCCCGGGTAGAAGGACTAAGCTGGCACTTCTGTCCATGAGGAGATTCTGATTTGCGGGTTCTGGGGCAGGACCGGGGAAGCTGTATCTTAACACTGAAAAGCTTCCGGGTGATTCTGAGGATCAGTCAAGTTTGGGAACTGGTGCATGGTCACGGGTCAAGCGTGGAGTTGGTACATCACTAACCAAGAGTCCACCGCCAGGCTTTACCTCTGGCTGTTGCCCTAATTCATGGGACTGGAGAGCAGACGAGGCCCAGGACGCTGCCCTGACAGCGGTTCCAGCCTTCAGAGGCCTCCGAGGGCACCGCTGGCATCTCTGCTCGGCACAGCAGGGCGCCCGGCCCTCTGGACAGATCCCGTCAGAATCTGCTCCCAGGTCCCCTCATTGGCGGGAGCTGAGGGAGACGGTCTCCGCTCACAGAAAGAAGCGGATGAGGGGAGCGCGGTTGCTTGGAGGAAAACAGGAGGAAGGAATGAATGGCATGATGGGTTTGGGAATTCCAGCAAAGTGCTTCCGGGGAGCGCTTTTCCCGGGGAGGCAGCTGCACGGGCCCCGGGCCGCTGTGGGCAGAGGATGGGGGCGTGGAGGGCGGTGCCAGGATCACGGTGAGTTCCTGGATTGTGCAACAGGGTAGGAGGTGGGACCGGCCGTGTTCTTCGAAGGAAGAGCAGCTTAGGGCCGGGAGGTCAGGAGGTCACATGACAACAAGCGTTAAAGCAGAGGGAGCGGCACCGGATTGACGACATCGCCGTGCAGGGGCCTCAACAGGAATGCAAACCTGTGACTGTTCAGAGCAGCTTTGTTCATAACAGACCAAACGCAGGCACGGCTCAAGCATCCTTCGGTGGAATGGATACAGAAAGCGTGATCTACCCATGCAAGGGAATAGTAGTGATGAAGTACAATAGAAAGTAATAGAAAGTAATGAAGGACTGACAGATTTCACAGCACCATGGACCCTGAAAACATCATGTTCCTTGCAAGAAGCCAGGCACACAAAGACCATTGGAATAGGACGGTTTGGGGGAATATTATGTAACTAGAGGCCCAGTGCACGAAATTTGTGCATGGGGGGGGGTGGTCCCTCAGCCCAGCCTGCACTCTCTCACAGTCTGCAATCTGTGACCTCCCCGGATTGCAAGAGGGATGTTCAACTGACAGTTCAGGCTGGATCCCACAGGGATCCCCGTGGGATTGCACCTAAACTGGCAGTTGGACATCCCTCTCGCAATCTGGGACTGCTGGCTCCTAACAGCTCACCTGCCTGCCTGCCTGATCACCCCTAACCATTCTGTTTGCTTACCTGATCACCCCTAACAATCTCTGCCTGCCTGCCTGCCTGCCTGCCTGATTGCTCCTAACCACTCTGCCTGCTAGCCTAATCACCCCTAACTGCTCACCTGCCTGCCTGATCACCCCTAACTACCTCTGCCTCAGCCCCCACCACTGTGGCTTCATCCTAGAGTCATCCAGAAGGACGTCCAGAAGGTTGTTTGGCTGTGCAGTCTTTTATTATTATAGATTCAATGTCTATGGCATTTCTAGAATAGGCACATCTCTATCGTCAGAAATAAATTAGTGGCTACCGAAGGCTGGGGCCTGGGAGAATGGAGTGACCACTAATGGGTGTGAGGTTTCCTTCAGGGTGAGGGAGATGTTCTAAAACAAATTGTGGTGATGGTTGCACAACTCTGTGACTATATTAAAATCACTCAATTGTACTCCACCTGTCCCTCCAACCCCTAAGTCTTACAGCTGCCCTCACTCAATGCCCGATAGAACGCTACAATTTTTGTGTGTTTCATCCTTCGGCCTCCTTACAACATGCTTGAGTTGCAGGCTTCTCCCAGCATGTGCTGCGTGGGTCACTGTGAGCATTAAACAGGAGGCAGTTTGTAAAGCTCTGCCTGTTATTGGGCGCCTCTCCTCACTGCTCAGCTGCAGAGGCCCTTGTGCTGGAAGACACCTCTGTGCTGAGAAGGGGCTTCAAATGACGGGGAACACACCCACTGTGGGGGTCCCTGAACCTTCACCCACGCACCTAGAGGACCTGATGCCCTCACTGAGCTTGGTGTGAACCCACCACCTAGACCACAGGGTGGGGCCTGTCTGCAGGGGAGTGGCCCACTTCAGGGTTGGGGTGAGCTGTCACACTCAGGGGGCTGAGAACGCGCTAAAAACAAGGCAAGCTCACCCCAGGGGCCAGCCTCTCAGCAGATGAGAATTTGAGTGCCAGGGGCCCTTTTGTGGAAGTGGCAAAGCAGCAAAGAGCCAGGATCCGACAGTGCCCGGGTTTGGGAAAAGGAGTGTGGGGACCAGCGCTGAGTTTCTCAGAGGCCAAGGATTCCTCTTGGTGAGGGCTGGTGTTTTTAATATATTTTTATTGATTTCACAGAGGAAGGAAGAGGGAGAGAGAGAAACGTCCATGAGGAGAGAGAATCATTGATCGGATGCCTCCCACAAGTCCCCCAATGGAGATCCAGCCCACAACCCGGGCAGGTGCCCTTGAGCAGAATCGAACCTGGGACCTTTCAGTTCGCAGGCCGAGGCTCTCTCCATGGAGCCAAACCTGTAGGGTTCCGCTTGCTGGTTTTAGGCCGGGCACTTGCGTTGAATTCCTGGACAGGGTGTGGAAACCCCATTTTAAATGCGCGCAGCATCCACTTCTGATGGATTTCTGTTTGGCTGGAGCCTCTGGCACCTGCCAAGTCTCCCTCAGTCAGCAGCTGGAGAGGATGAGGAAGAGGCAGTGAAAGGGCTGGAGCCAGTTGGGGGACAGGGCGAGGGCCGGGTGAGGGTGAGGAGCTGCCCCCAGCCTGCAGGGAGGGGGTGCAGTCAGAGGAGGCGCTCCCAGAGACTGCGGCCACCGGAGGACTTGCCCAGTGAGGCAGGAAGTGCGGGTGTGATAGGCAAGGGTTTGGAACCAGGAAACCCGATGGCAAGTACCAGTTCGGGAAGAGAGATTCCTTGCAAGGAGGTGGTGAATCCTTACCTTTTTTAAAAAAAATATATTTTATTGATTTTTTACAGAGAGGAAGGGAAAGGGATAGAGTTAGAAACATCGATGAGAGAGACATCGATTAGCTGCCTCCTGCATGCCCCCGACTGGGGATGTGCCCGCAACCAAAGTACATGCCCTTGACTGGAATCGAACCTGGGACCTTTCAGTCCGCAGGCCGACGCTCTATCCACTGAGCCAAACTGGTTTCGGCCTTACCTTTTGCTCTTAGTAATCTCGGACCTCAGGCAGAGCCAGCCCTGCCCTCACCCCTTCTGGAAGGGCCGCTCAGACAAAGGCCCAGCTGCGTGGGGCGGGACCTGCTGGGAACCTCACCCCCACCCCCTCCAGCCCCCACTGGCCCCCGCCGGCCTCTGGGGCTGGAATCCGGCCAAGAGTGCCCGTCACCAGGCCTGAGGCCGGCTCTGAGGCGGCAAGCTGCGCAATCAGATTCTGAGAATTCGCCAGGAAACTGGAGATCCGTGATAGTGACCTTGGGGACCCGAGACGGGAGCCTGGGCACCATGCAGGGCCCCTTGCAAGACGAAGAGAGGGAGGGAGGAGGGGGGAGGGAGAAAGAAATTGGGGCACCCTTGTCCCAGCTGGTTGGTTCCACAGCTCCCTCGCACCGTCCCCTCCACGCCGCCTCCGTCCTCTGCTCCCGCCTCAGCCTCCACTTCTACTTCATATATATGTTTTAAAAAAGTCTCTGCTGAAACCGGTTTAGCTCAGTGGATAGAACATCGACCTGCAGACTGAAAGGTCCCAGGTTCGATTCCAGTCGGGGGCATGTACCCTGCTTGCAGGCACATCCCCAGTAGGGGGTGTGCAGGAGGCGGCTGATAGATGTTTCTCTCTCATCGATGTTTCTAACTCTCTATCCCTCTCCTTTCCTCTCTGTAAAAAATCAACAAAATATATTAAAAAAAAAAAAAAAAGACTGTCAGGACTGCCAGGGCAAAGGTCTCCAAACCCCAGGCCGCCTCTGCTGTCCCAGAAGAGCCTCGGAGTCCTGGAAAACAGCAGTCAGATCAACAGCAGCAACGCGCCTCCCTCTCCAAGGCCTCCTCCTCCCAGGGAGCGGGGCGCCTCGCTAGGAGCCAGCGTCCTGGGCGACCCGCGATGGGGCCGGGAGGGAAAGGGACCGGGGGAAGGGGAGCTGGGTATCCTCTGGGGAACAGATGGGGGGGAACTGGGGCCGGCGGAGACCCTGGAGGGACAGAGGGCAAAGGTGGGGAGACTGTGGCGCCTGGTGACCGCCGCGCGGGGGTGCGGGGGGCGGGCCGCGGGGCGTGGGTACAGCGGCCCAGGAACCGCAGCCCCAGCAACTCGCCCTTCCCCGGGGGCGCCTGGGCCCCAGAAAGGCGGCCAATGGGCGATTCCCCAGACCCCGGTGTGCCCGGCGGCGGCGCCCGGGGTGGAAGGGCCCCCGCCGGGCAGGGGAGGCTGCGCCCGGGCCCAGCTGCGCCCACTCCCCCGCCCCCGGCGGCCCCTCCAGCCGCCCCCCGCCCCGCCCCCGGGCGCAGCCTCAGTCGCCGCCTCCGGGCAGTGGGTCCGCAGCGCCGCTCCCGTCCCTCGGCCCCGCCGGCGCCCGCCCCGCCCCGCCCCGGAGCCTCCCCGCGGGCGTGGACGCGTCCGGGGCGCGGTCCCACCCACCGCCCGGGGCGCGGACTCCGGGACGGGAAGGCGCTGCGGGCGGCGGGCGGCGGGCGGCGGGGAGCGAGCCCGGGGCGCACGGACGCGGCGCGCGGGGGTCCGCCGGGCTCGGCCGCGGAGTGGCCGGCGGGGGCGGCAGGCCGGGCGGGGAAGGGCCCGCGGGGAGGCCCCGGGAGCGGCCGCCGCGAGCGTGACATCACGGGGAGGGGCCGGCGGCGCCCCGGCCTGAGCCGCGCGCCCGGAGCGCAGCGCCCGAGCCGAGCGGCGGGAGCGCACGCCGCGGCCCCATGGAGCGCTACAAAGGTAAGGGCGCGGGGTCCCCCCACCCCCGAACCCGCGTGCACCCCCTTCCTTCCCGCGGGACGGAGGCGCGGGCGTCGCCGCCGCTGCTCCCCACGTCCCGGGCCGGGGCGCAGGTGAGCGGAGCCGGCTGCCCCGCCGCGCCCCGCCCGGGACCCCAGCTGCGCGCCGGGGGGCTGGGGGCGCAGGGAACGGGGTGGCGGAGTCCTCGGTGGCCGCGGTGGCCCGTGGCCTCTGACCCTCCCGGGCGCGGGGGGCGGGGGTCGGCGTGGCGGAGCCGCTCACCTGCGGGAGGAGAGCGCGCGCTTGGCGACTCGCCCCTCCAAGTCTCGGCCGCCCCAGAACCATGCAGGGGCCCGGGGAGGCCCGCATGAGGTCGGAACCGTCGGGAGCGCCTTCGGGGCAAAGGGGTGAGGGGTTGGAAGTTCTTTCCGGGCGCCCGCGGGAGGGGAAGGCTTCGTGGGGACCCCGGGAACGCCTGCGCGCAGATGCATTTGGGCGGGTAGGTGGGCGCGCGGCTCCACTGGCACCTAAGGCCGCCCCCACCCGTCCCGCAGCTCCGGGAACCGGGGAGCCGTCTTTCTTCCAGCTCCTTCTCCTCCTCACCCGCCCCGCCCGGCCACGCAGGGCAGAGGGGTGCAGGGATGGGGGGCCGGACGGCGGGCCGGCAGGTGGAGCGCGTGGAGGCGGCTCAGCCCGGGGCGCAGCGGGGCAGGGGTTGGGGTTTGGCTCAGGCCGGGCATCTTGGCCACATCCTGGTGGGAGCGCCGGCCCCCGGGGGTTGCCCAGTGCCCAGCTCGCACCCGCGCCCTGAGCACCCCAGGGCTGCAGTTTGGAAGCCTCGGATTGCAGACCTTTTGGGGAAAAATATTAAAAAAGCACTTTTTAAAGGGCTGCTCCTCCACGGGGCGCAGCGGGCGCCGCCTGCCCCCCTTGCTTTTGGGAAAAGCCTCCCGCGCTTTCCTGGCCCGGCCCCGGTCGGTGCCAGCCCTGAGGGAGGAAGGAGCTGTTACTGAATGTGTTCTCCCTGGGGAGCCGCGGGAAAGGCGGGCACCCGCCTTCCCAGGGCCTCTCCCCGCCCGGCCAGGCGGTTCTGGTTCGGGCAGCTGGCGGGGAGAACATGTGAGGGGGCGCCTTCCGTTCCCCCCGAGGCCGGCCGCGGCTTGTGGCGTTTGATCGTTTCCCTCAGTGGAGTCACCTGAGTGAGCGGTGAGGCCAGAGACCTGAGTGGTGGACCGGCCTCAGCTGTGGGGCTGAAAGGTCGGTGCCAGGAGCCCGGGAGCCAGCGGCCGGCTGCGGGGCGAAGGGAGCTGGCAAATTCTTTCTCTCGGTGGCCCTCCCTGGAGCCTGGCACAGGTTTCTCACCCAGGGCTGGGTGTGTGAGCGTGTGTGTGTGTGTGTGTGAGCATGTGTGTGTGTGTTTGTGTGTGAAATTCTGCCGGGAACACGTCATTGTTGTGCCCGATGGCTGATGGCACGCCCTCACGTTGTCCTCAGAACCTGCAGGAAGCCCGGTCCCTCTCCTTACAGACTGGCAGCTGGCTGCTCCCTCCCCGCTCCTCCTCCTCCTCCTCCTCCTCCTCCTCTGTCGTCCTTGGGGACCCTCCCAGGGAACTGGGGACTTGAGTGGCCCCCCACCCCCACCCCATGGGAGTGTCAGCCCCTGGGGTCCTCTCCGGCTCAGGGCCTGCCCTTCCTGAATGGTATCAGGCCCAGGTTGCTAGCCACTCCCTCCCATCAGCTTCTTCATCCCTCTGAGTTCGGGTACAATCTGGGGTCTCCTTTCCACACGCCCGGTGATTATCAGGAGGTTTTTGAATGACCAGCTTTGGACTTGGCCTTGACCCCAGAAAGGCTTCGTTCGGCCTTATCTTCTCCTCTCGAGAAGGCGGGGCACGTTGCCAGCTGAGGGAGCCTTCCTTGCCAGTTCAGAGCGTTGATGTTGGGGTAACGCATGTAGCTGCCTCCTCATTTTGCAATAAGTCAGACGCAGAGGGCTGGCTGAGTGGCCGCAGTGGAGAATTATCTGGATTGCGGAGGCTAATCTAGCTCATCTCATGGTGTTTGCTGCGAGAAAAAAATCTCCACTGCGAGTCTCCCTGGTGTGTTTGCTGTACCCGCCAGCCGAGGAATGTGGGGGTTCCCCGTCCCGGTAAAATTCCCCGTTCCCGTTCCCGGGAGGAGTACGTGAGTTGTGCTTTGAACATGCGCTGCACTGCACTGTTGGTCTGGGCACGGCAAAGCGTGCTGGGCCCCATCTTCCTCTCATCTCATTGGCGAGGCTCTGACGAACTTTCCAGTCCTCCTGCTTCTCAAAGGCCGAGCCCCGCCCCTCTTAAAGGTGAGCGTGGGCAATTATGGGATGATGAGGTCTAGTCGTGGCTTCACAACAGACTTCAAAAGAAAAAAAGCAAGATCAAGTCCCGGGGTTCCCAGACACTATGTTCAAGTTGTAAAGAAGAATTCTATTTTAAAAGTTGATATTTTTAAAAGTTGCCACTGAGAATGCCTCATTCTCGGTGTCTGAATTCCCCACTTGGCGCTCTCCCCTTTCCCGAGTTGAGAAGCCTGCTTCCTCGCTGTCTCCAGATTCTCCAAACGTTTTCTCTCCACGTGTACATCTCAGCAAGCCGCCGATGCCGGAGGAAGTATTTTCCGTGTTCCCCGGCCTGCGTGTTACAGATTCACAACTTAGTCTGTTATTCGAAGGCGCTGGCTCGGTCTCCCCTGGTTTTGTAGCATCTGCAGTGATGCCTGGAGCTGGAGGATGGTGGGAATATCCCCGGTGTCTCCCACAGAAATATGTCCAGCCTTTGCCCCCCTGCCCCCCCTTTCTAAAGCCATTCTGCTCGACAGCCGTGTCTTCTCCAGCAAAAGTGAGGGTGCGAGCGTCTTCCCAGGGAGGGGGGCTCTGAGGAGGGCCGTCCTTACAAGCAAGGGTAGGGCCCTGCCTCTTAGCGGGAGCCTCCCTGGCGGTGTGTGTGTGTGTGTGCGCGCTCTCCAGGGCGCCTGGCGAAGATTCCTTTCCTGCCATGTTTACATAGTTGCGACTCTCCTAAGGGCATCCTTGCGGGGCCGCGTGAGCCCATTGGCTGAACCGGCCCTGTGGTCAGGGATGCTGGTTCCTGCGGCTCCTCCAGCTGGTGAGCGTGTCCGGGGCCAAAAGTGACTGACCGGCTGGGAGCGTCCGCGCCAAAGCGTCCCCGGATTGGAGATTGCATCACTCCCGGGTCCAAACGTGCAGGGGTGGAGAGGGGCCCTTGAATGTGGTCCCCTGTGGTTCTGTTTCTGAGTCGGATCTGAGTGGGATCGTCTGGCTCCCGGGAGAGGGCTGGCAGCCTTGGGGTGCTGCAAGGAAGCGGGGAGCGGTGGAGCGGCGAGTCAATGCAAATACTTGAAGGCTTATCTGGATGAAGTCTGTGGTCAACAAGGCCTGAAAAAGAGACACAGTGAGAAGGTACTAGGCCTTGTGCTGATACAGTGGTACCTCGAGATACGAGTTTAATTCGTTCTGTAACCTTGAGGCGCGGGAAACTATGAGACGCTCGAGTCTCGGTAAACCGGTGGGTCGTGTGCAGCCGGCCGATCCTCGCGATGACTCCTATCTCAACTGTTGCTCGTATTTCAAAGCAACAATCGCTCGCTCGACGGCTCGTATCTCAAAAATCTCGTATGTTCAGGTACTCGTATCTCGAGGTGCCACTGTACTCACTCCTCCCTCTCCCTGCGGGGGCCTGGCGTGTTCTGTGGTGTCTCCACACTGAGGAGTGCAGGTTTCTCCCTGTTGACACGCTGCTAGCGGTTCTTAAACGTGGCCGCGCCCAGGACCCCTCAGGGGTGCTTCAGCCCCACGGAGGGAGGCGTTCTGAGTTCCTAGGTCTTAGGGTGCGGCACGGGCATCCTAGTTTGTAAAGGTCCCCAGGTGCTTTCTATTGTAGCCATAGTTGAGAATCACTGGGGGAAGAAAGTAATTACACACACACCTTCCTCACCTGGAAAATTCCAAGCAAGTGGGGCCCAAACCGGTTTGGCTCAGTGGATAGAGCGTCGGCCTGCGGACTTGAAGGGTCCCAGGTTCGATTCCGGTCAAGGGCATGTACCTTGGTTGCGGGCACATCCCCATTAGGGGGCGTGCAGGAGGCGGCTGATCAATGTCTCTCTCTCATCGATGTTTCTAACTTTCTATCCCTCTCCCTTCCTCTCTGTAAAAAAATCAATAAAAAGTGGGGAGTGAAATGATCTCCTCTTCCCTCCTGCCCCCGAAACTGTGTGCTCACATGGTGTGCGCTTCAGCCAAAGCTTGCGTCCCTGAAGAAATGGACTCGGATGCACCTTGATCTATTTCTTATCGGCTTTGCAGGACTGTGGGAACGCTGCTCTCAAACACTCTCCGACGGGATGCTTCGGAATCCCAGGCCCAGGGCTCGCTCGTGATTGCACTTGACCTTGAGCCTTCCTGGCTTTGAAGCTCTTGTGTGGGAGCCCTTGATGCTTTGGCAGCGGAATAGCCTGAAAGCGAAACACAGAGGGGTCACCGCTGGCGCTGACCGGCCAGGCAGGGGGGCGGGGGGCATTCTCGGGGGCCCTTCCCCTCTTCTGGGAACCGGGCTGCTTCCCAGCACGGAGGGCGGGAGGGCCAGCCAGCTTCCCGGCGGAGGGAGCCGGGCCAGCTTTCCCCCCAGCCCCGCCATGGTGGGGAGTGTGTCTCTGAAGACCTCTGTCCTTGGGAGAAGGCACACTTCCCCCGAACCCAGGAGGATGGCGCGTCTGCCCAGGGCCCGGACGGGGACCTGGGGGAGCAGGCCCGGCCCGATGCAGAGAAGTGAACAGTGGCTCCGGGGCCGGGACACCTGCCGGCTCCGTTTCCCTGGGCCAATCACCGAGCTCTGCCGGCCTCAGTTTCCCCGTCTGGAAGCCGGCCTCCAGTGTGTGTCTCCTGAGGTCCTGAGCTCTGGTCCCTGCGGGGGCTCCGTGGCCACTGTGGACGCTGGGCAGGGAGGAGGCGGTCTGGAGCAGAGGCGGGAAGCGAGGGAGGGAACGTGGGCAGCCCAACAAGGGTCCGTTTAGAATCGTGATTCTTGTAAATAACACCATTTCCTGTGGAGAGCGGAGAGCAGCAGCCTGGGGGGGAAAGCGAGTGCCATCGGCCATGTTAGGAATTTGTTTCTCAAGGGCTTTTTAAAAAATATATATATTTTATTGATTTTTTTTTTTTTTTACAGAGAGGAAGGGAGAGGGATAGAGAGTCAGAAACATCGATGAGAGAGAAACATCGATCAGCCGCCTCCTGCACGCCCCCGACTGGGAATGTGCCCGCAGCCAAGGTACATGCCCTTGACCGGAATCGAACCTGGGACCTTTCAGTCCACAGGCCAGTGTTCTATCCACTGAGCCACACCGGTTTCGGCTCTCAAGGACTTTTGTAGGAACATCTGTCTCCAAAGAGCCGCCCTCTGGAACCCTCCCGTGTGAGAGCCAGATCAACGGAGGCCACGGAGATGAAGGTCAGAGAGAGGAGAGGAGCATTCTGAAAATGGGGTTTCTTGAAAGGGCAGAATCCCGCTTCACAGCGGGGTTTACTTAGAAAGCAGGGCTCAAAGCCATTCCAGACTCATGTCTCAGCGCTTCCGTCTTCGGAACGGAGCCTGCCTGCCGCCTCTTCCAGGAAGCCCCCCGTGTTGCTCTGTCTCCACCCGCTGTGTCAGGAATGGCTTCCTCCGTGCCTGTCACACTGTAGGTGCTTACCAAGTACTCGCTGAGTTAATGTCGTGTCGTCACATACATGAGCTTCCCCTGTTAGATGGAGCTCCTTCAAGATGGGAGTCTCGCCAAGACTGGTTTGGCTCAGTGGATAGAGCGTCGGCCTGCGCACTGAAAGGTCCCGGGTTCGATTCTGGTCAGGGGCATGTACCTTGCTTGCAGGCACATCTCCACTGTGGGGCGTGCAGGAGGCGGCAGATCGATGTCTCTCATCGATGTTTCTGACTTTCTATCTCTCTCCCTTCCTCTCTGTGAAAAACCAATAAAATATATTTAAAAAAAAGATGGGGGTCTTGTCTTTCTCCAAGAGTCCTCCCCCCGAGCCCCTGGGACACAATGGGGGAATGAATGAATGAATGAATGAATGAATGACAGGAAGTGGCACTGCGTATCCTCCCCAGCTCTGGCCCCGGAGAGCAGGCCTGGGCCGCACAGGGAAAGGGAGCACAGCCTCCGAGCCTCGTTCCCGAGGTGGAGACGCCAGCGTGCAGCGGCCGCCGGCCCTCCCCGACGCGAGCCCTCTCTCTGTCTGTTCCAGCTCAGGGCTGCTGCTGCCTGGCGGTGCAGAGGAGGAGCCTGCGGGGGTCTGCTTGTGAGTATGAGCCCGCCTGTGCCTCTGCAGCGGCTCACCCGGCCCCCAGGGCTCCCGCGGGCACGGGCCTGGCTGTGCCCACGTCCGGACAGAAAGGCCGAGGGGTCTCACGGAGCCGGGTGCCGGCCTGGGCACTCCGGGGCCCCGGGGGTGCTGATCTAGCCTTTGCCACTAACGCGCTGTGCGACCTTGGGCAGGTCATTAATCGCTTGGGGCTCGGTCTCCTCCTCTGTAGCAGGAGGATAATGAACCGTCTGTGACGTGGTCCTGACCCCGCCAGTTGCTGCCTTCTTGCGGGGACGGAGGGAGGGGGGTCCTCACAGTTAATCTGGGCGCCAGCTGTGGCCGTCGCGTGCTCTTCGAAGCTATGGGAGCTCTGAGTTGAGGCTGCTCCCCCTGTTCTCAGAAAGCCTCGAGCCTCGGAGAGACGGAGGGAGGAGGGGCGCGGGGAGAGGGTCCATATATTATCCTGGGGCTTCCCGTGGATGTGTCGGTGGGAAAGGAGAGGGGTGAGGAAGTGCTGGCTCCTAAGCCTTCTGCGTGGAGCCACATCCTGGTCCCTGGCCAACTTTTCTTTGATGTCGCAGGAAGTTTACATAGGAGAGACCCTGACATTCTCACAAGAGCTTCAAGCTCTTTTTTTTTTGTTTGTTAAATATATTTTAATGATTTTTTACAGAGAGGAAGGGCAAGGGATAGAGAGTTAGAAACATCGATGCGAGAGAGACATTGAACAGCTGCCTCCTGCACGTCCCCCACTGGGGATGTGCCCGCAACTAAGATACATGCCCTTGACCGGAATCGAACCTGGGACCCTTCAGTCCACAGGTTGACGCTCAATCCACTGAGCCAAACCGGTTTCAGCAAGAACTTCAGGCTCTTGACTCATTTTGTATCACTTGGCTCTCCCCTTCTCCCGGGCGAGTCTCAAAGCCAACGGGCCGGAGACCCCACTGAGAGGGAGGAGTCGGGGGGACACACAGAAAACATAGGAGCTGACCTTGCCCTGTATCCCAGGCATCAGGCGCGTGTGCAAAACAGAATGAGCCCCAAGTGTGAGGCATGAGGGAGGAGTGGGGAGTGGCCCCGGCGCCAGCAGAGGCTCTGCTGTTTCTACCCGGACCCCCTAGCTCTCCCCTCACTCACCCCCGGGAGCCCTCCCCGGGGCTTTGAGACAGCTGCCGGCCTGGGGGTGTGGGGTGAGCTCTCCACCAGCAGCTCTCGGATCAGCCGGGGACTCAGCCGGGGAAGGAGCGTCAGCTGTCCGTCCGCTCGGCTGGAGCCACCTGCCGCTGGCCAGGAGGCTTCTTAGAGGCAGCTTGTCCCGGGAGAGGGTGGCCGGGCCATGGCCGTCTGCCCGGAACTTGCCTGCTTTCCCCACTGACAGCCCAGCACCCCCAGCACCCCCTTCGCCCCAGGCAGACAGAGATGGATGGATGGATGGATGGCCGCCGCTGGCCAGGCCTCCGCTTTACCAAAAGGCCCCAGATCAAGGTTGTTTTCTCCATCGCCGCGATGACCTGCAGCCAGTCCGCTAGTCCCTGGGACACGAGAGCAGGAGTCCAAGACGTGGAGACTAACAGTGCGTCACTAGCCACGGTGCTGCTCACCGGGCTGTGAAGGGGGAGCAGCCAGACTCAAAAGCCTGCACACCGCACGGCGCCACGCATGCAGCTTTTGGGCAAAGCCACTCCGTAGGGAAAGGACACAGGCCGACGTGGCTGAGGCTGAGGGTGGAGGAAGGGGCCGGCCCCAGAGGGCAGGAGGGAGACGTGTGGGTGACAGGAACCTGTAGTTTTGGAATCTTTAAGGCAGCGGCGGTCACAGAGTTTGCCCTGGGAATTTGGGGAGCACTCAGAACCGTGCACATTAAACCCCCAGGAATCTGCGTTTCCAGCAAACGCCAGAGGCTGGTGATGCTGGGGTCGAAGGCGAGGACTCCATGCAGCACCAGGTGGAACCTGAGGGTTTGGTGTGCTCGTGCTGGCAGCGATCTGGGGGTGCAGCAGAGAGGGGTGGCCTTTTGGTGCAGAGCTCAATGGCATCTTCAGTGCAGGGGGGCTTGTCCGTCAGGCACTCATGGTGTGCTGGTGGAGGCTCTGGGTCCACTTAGAGCAGTGGTCGGCAAATTGCGGCTCTTTGGCCCCTTGAGTGTGGCTGTTCCACAAAATACCATGGCCTGGGTGAGTCTATTTTTTAAAAACATACATTTTATTGATTTTTTTATAGAGAGGAAGGGAGAGGGAGAGAGAGTTAGAAACATCGATGAGAGAAACATCAATCAGCTGCCTCCTGCACACCCCCCACTGGGGATGTGCCCGCAACCAAGGTACATGCCCTTGATCAGAATCGAACCTGGGACCTTTCAGTCCACAGGCCGACGCTCTATCCACTGAGCCACACCAGTCAGGGCTGGGCGAGTCTGTTTTGAAGAAGCGGCGTTTGAAGAAGTTTCACAAATCGGGTTCTCCAAAGACATTTCCATCATCGTCCTGTTGATATGTGGCTCTGCTGACCAGTGAGTTTGCCCACCACTGCCCTAGAGACATGGACGGGTCTCTCACAGCCCAGGCGCCAGCCAGGAGAGCCGGGCACCGGAGGCCTCCGTTCCAGCTCTCCCCCCACCCCCCGGGTGCTCTGGGTCTGCACACACACACTCTGATGGGTTGACTGGCAGCCTTTCCGCACATATTCTCACCCTCCCCACACACAGCAATAAATTATTGAATTGAAATTGAGAGCCCAATCTGCACCACGATGTTGCCTGGCTGACTCTCTGTGTCTGGCGGGCTGACTCCGCTAGCCGCTAGGATTGGTTTTTGAGAAGGAGGAGCCCACGATTTAGCAAAAGAAGGCGCCTCAGACCCCGTGGGGTAAGGCCGAAGCCGTCCTGAGAGTCAGCAGCCCCGTGGCACCCGTCCAGGGGTGGGCCGTGGAGTCCGAGGACAGTGAAGGGTGGTCCTCGTGGAATCTGAGGATCGTGGTGGTTTCCCTTTAAAAAGGGAACCCCTCCCCCCCCCACCAGCAAGTGGACTTGGCTGTTCAGGTGACCAGGGTGCACTGTGACCCAGGGAGCTGGGATTGGCTCCCCACCTTCCTCAAGTGCCGCTGCTTAGACGGCTGTCGATTGCGTTCAGCCATGAGTGGCCCAGAATTTCTTTCACACGTGCAGGTCTTCTTCGCGGCAAACAAGTTGCTCGTCGTGACGAAGGCAGGTCTGTCCCGCCTCTTCGTGGGGGCCCAGGAGGACGTGCAAAGCAGTAGCCCCTCGTGCTGCGCGGTCACAGCTTTGTGGGGGCACACGGAGGGCAGCAGGAAGTAGTTCTGGCGTCCGTTTGCGTGGAACTTCCCCGGGGCACCGCCGGGCCTGGCTTGTGGATGGCCCCGTTGGAAGGGCCATCCCGAGGGCCACTCCTCACTGGAGGACAAAGATGGGGGTGCAGAGGCAGGGAGACCCCAGACACGTCCGCCTTCCACATGGGCAGCCGACCGTCGCCGCCACCTCCCAGGACCCCCCCCCCCTCCTGGGGCCTGGGGACCGTCCCGGCCTTCCTGGGAGGCCCCCCGGCGGCTCCTGCCACTTCCTTCCCTCCTCCGCCCCCGGCTCTCCCCGGCTCTCGCACAACAGCGGGGATTCATGCGAGCGGGAGGCCCGGCCACAGATGGGGCAGAGGGCGGCGGGGGTGAATGGGCCTATTGTTGGAGGCTCACTGGCGTCTTTGATGGAGTCCCCGCGGCCCTGCAGCAGATTGAGCTGCTTTTCTGGGATCCCCAGAGGGGCCTCGGGGCGGGCGCTCTGCCGGGGCGCTGCACCCCTAAGGTCGGGGCTGGGGCCTTGAGGGTGGCGAGCTGGCTCGGGCGTCCCGACTCCGTTTTATTATGGGGCTGGGTCGTCTTGGGGGCGAGATAGTCTCAGGGACCATCCCGGACTCCTGAGGAGCTAGCGATGGTCCCCACCCTCCTGCCCTCGGCGGGCAGGCGTTTTGTGGGATCCCCTTCTAGCACATTCTTGGGATAAATAAAGATGGACGCCCAGGCGGTGCCACAGTTCACAGAGGCCCCGGGGCACGGATACAAGATAGATAGAGGGCCGAGACCAGTTTGGCTCAGTGGATAGAGCGTCAGCCTGCAGACTGGAGGGTCCTGGGTTCAATTCCGGTCAGGGGCATGTACCTTGTTTGCGGTCACATCCCCAGTGTGGGGTGTGCAGGAGGCGGCTGGTCGATGTTTCTCTTTCATTGATGTTTCTGACTTTCTGTCCCTCTCCCTTCCTCTCTGTGAAAAATCAATAAAATATATTAAAAAAAAAGAAGATAGATAGAGGGGTACGTGGCAGATCTTGGGCAGAGGTAGCAGGTATCGCCCTCACACCTAGGGCTCGAGGGATGCAACATGGCTGGAGACACGGAGGAGTTGGGCACATGCATGTATTTAGGGGTGGGCTCCCTGCGGCCAGCGGTGCCGCTGGCGTGGCTGAGGATCACGGTGTGTGTGCTGGGCGTGTGCGTGTCTGGATGGCCACCGCCTGTGGCTGTGGGCAGCTCGGGTGCCTGGGCCCTGGTATCCATCTCCTGAGAGCCCACGGGCCTGGAGCTGGAGTGGCTGGAGCCGCCGCAGAGGGCAGAAGCCTGTCTCTGGCTCCAGTCCCTCACGTCCCGGGTGCCCTGGGAGGGAGCCAGTGGGAGGCAGGTCGGTGGGTGACAGACGCTCACCCAGTGGGTGTGCACTAGGGCGCATGCAGGCTCTTCATGCAGTTTCTCCTCCTCCTGCCTCCCCTTGCTTTCTCCTCTCCCTCTCTCTCTCTCTCTCTCTCCCAGTTCCGGTCAGGCCTCCTGGGTCTTGAATCTAGGAAAGGGCGCCCTGAGAGCCTCAGGCCAGAGAGAAAGCCTCCCCGTGACCCCAGGTCCCTGGTGGCCCCGGCTCTCCCTTCTCGTAGCCGCGGCCGGAGTCCCCGCTCCCCCGGGAGGAGCCGAGGACCTCAGAGTCCTCGTGGGGAAACGGAGGCCTGCTCGCAGCCAGCTGGGGAGCCTCGCATTCCCTCTGGAGGAGGAGGCCTGTGGGACGCTGTCAGCCCGAGCAGGTGTCACCGCACCTGGCTGGGGACAGAAGCCGCCTCCCCGCCCCCGTGGCCGGCCAGTTGCTCCCCTTGGGGCCCGGCCAGCCCTCCCAGCGCCTGGAGCAGCCTGTGTCGCAGTGACAGGGATTCCCAGGAAAGGGTGCTGCTCTCTCTGCTATGGGGGCACCGAGCTTTGGGGTCTGGCTTCCTCCCCTCTCTGCATCCCTGCAGTCCTCCGCCCTGTGCCCTGGAGCCTGAGGGGTGGAAGCAGCGGCCCGGGCCCTGTGTGGGGCGCCTCCCCTGGCCGGCCCACCCCCCCCAACCCTCCCCCCCCCGCCCCAATCCCTGGAAACGCGCCTCCGAGGGGCCTGGCGCCCGCACAGGGGGAGCATGAGAACGCACCACGGTTTGGACGGCACTTCAAGCGCCGGGGCCCTGCGCGGCCGAAAATAATTTCTTCCCAGCGACCTCCTGGCCTGGCCGCGAGCTGCTCCCCCCCCGCCCCCACTCTGATGTGGGCTGGGTGCGGGGAGCTGGGAACAGCTCAGTGCGAGCAGATCCGCTCCCCGAGTGATGGGATCCAGGTGTCAACCCGAGCCCTGTTCTCAGAGGGAGAAAGAGGCTGATGCTGCCGAGATCAAATCCCTCTGCAGCGAGATGCCCTCCCACGCCCTCCCCCCCTCCCCCACCCCCCACCTCCCACCCCGTCTACGCTCAGGATGGGGGGAGAGCAGAGTCTCAGTCAGGAGTGCATTCTGTGTGTGTGCATGGGGGGCTGCTTCCTACCCCCGAGGTCAGGGCCCTGGGCTCTCCCGTGTGCAGGGTGTGATGCTGGTGCTAAGGGCAGCCCAGCCCCCCGCATTTCCCCCGTGAGAATGTGGGACCCACTTCCCAGGGCAGGAGGGTGGGCTCCTGACTCGGGCCTGGCCGCCGAGGGCACAGGGGTGGCTTGGGGCAGGAACCTCTCTTCTCCTGGCGGCAGGGGCGGGAGTCATCGCCCCGAACTGGCCACTGGGATAGCGCTGGAAAATGCCGTCGGTAGTTCGGAGGGATGTGGGGGGCACAGATCTTCGGGGTCCGGCTTCCTCTCCTCTCTGCATCCGTGGAGGCCGACACAGACCTCGCCCCCGGGGCCGCGGTGAAGGGGGCGGAAGCTAACAAGTCAAGTGCATTCGCTTCACAGATGCTGGGCGTGACTGGGGCGTGTGTGTGTGTGTGTGTGTGTGTGTGTGTGTGTGTGTGTTGGAGGAGAGAAGGTGGTTTCCCAAACTGGACTTTTGCACGCACCCTTCTATTGGTCTAGAATGTTCTCCCCCCGGCACTGCCTGCCAAGCGTATCTGTCAAGCCTCACTCAGCCTTGACGTGGCCCCTGAACTTCTAACCCTTCACGGCACCGGGCACAGCCCTGCATGGTCACGGTCATTGTGTCCATGTTATCGTCCATGGACAGTCTGTGTTCCCAGGAGGCTGTGAGCTCCATCGGGGTCAAAAGCCATCACTCTTCTTAGCGTCCACAGCACTGGACTCCGTGGACTCGCGTGACTGAGAAATGGTTGCTGTCTGCAGGTTCTTTCAGAGTTTTTTTAAAGAATATATTTTTATTGATTTTTTTACAGAGAGGAAGGGAGAGGGATAGAGAGTTAGAAATATTGATGAGAGAGAAATATCAATCAGCTGCCTCCTGTACACCCCCCACTGGAGATGTGCCTGCAACCAAGGTACATGCCCTTGACTGGAATACGAACCTGGGACCCTTCAGTCCGCAGGCCGACGCTCTGTCCACGGAGCCAAACCGGTTTCGGCTCTTTCAGAGTTTGATGACAGCAAAGTGAAGGGCTTCTGTCCACCCGTGGACACCCTGACCGAGTTACTAGACCGCTGTCGGGAAGGAGCGAGAGGTGTGCGGTATCTAAAACCTTCCCGGGCTCCACACCGAGCGTGTCCGGGGAAGCAGCCGGAAAAAGGCAGACATCTCGGCAGGAAAGAGGATAAATACGGGATGAGGAGCGGGAGGGGACCTTCTAACGTGCGCCTTTTCGTTCTGAGTGTTTCTGCCTCACTGGGGAGTGTTCGTGGCCGGACGGTACATGCTGTGGTCAGCGGCCCGCTCTTGCCCTTCAGTCGGCACTGTGTCTTAAAGAGCCATCTGTGCGGCGGGCTGGCGGGTCATCCATGGCTTCCTCCTGGTGCCGAATTCTCAGGATGTGCCTCTGCCGCCCCAGTTTGCCCCGCCCCACCCCGTGCAGACCCGTGCGGACCCCTGCGGACACTTTGGCGAGTCCGTTGGCTGCCGTCCCCCGGCGACGGGAGGAGGGTTCCCCAGCATCGCTGACAGCTGAGGCTCAGCTGTCTCTGAGGAGGACCTCGGCCGGTGACATCACCCTCTCTGTGTGCCTGGGCTCCGGGCGTGGCTGCTCCCCGCTCTGTCCCCAGCCGGCCCCGCCCGGTCTTTGCGGCGTTGCTCCCACCCCCTCGCCCTCCCCAGCCGCACCCACCTTCACCCCTGTCCCCTCAGGCAACCAGCTGTCATTGCCCGCGTGAGGCCCTCGCTCGTACTGCATGCCCCAGGCAGCAGCCCTGTGTCTATCCCTGGTCTCCATGCTTGTCCCCGGGGCTAGCTTCATGGCCCCCTAAAATGCACAGCAGCGGGTTGGGTACCCAGGCGGGCATTGGCTTTGTTGCTGGCAATTCCCCGGAGTTTCTGTCCCATTTCCCATCTGCCTCTTTCTGCCAGACTTTGAGACTTTCCTAGTTCCGGCCGAGCGCGGACCTGGTGCTGCTGTGTGCCCGTGGCGTTTGGGAGGTGGGTCGGGGTGGTCCCTGGCTGGGTGGGCACGGGTCCATGACCTGGCCCTTCTCCCCAGGGGCCTGGCGGTGGGTGTCTCACCAGCCTGCCTGCAGGAGGCCTTGCCGGCTGGCGGGCACCCCTGAGGCTCTGTGCGCCGTGTGGTGAGTGAGATGATGATCAGAGATGGCTTGGCAGGGGAAGGTGAGCATGTATGTCCCCCAAGTTGGAAGAGATACGTGAGGATGTTCTCGCCGGGGAGAGAAGTCTCACCGCAGGCGGCCTCCAGCCACACGCCATGTGAGCCCGGCAGCTGTCCCTCGCTTGTTGGCAACTGTTCCCGCCGACGAATGTCCCCATCCACGCTCACAGCCGTCGCTCAATGGAGGCTTTGGACAAGTGCGGGAACAATGGCCGCTCTCAGAGCGCCCTCGGCGGACGCCCCGGTGACGCTGGCTCGTCGCTTGGAGCCGGGTCAAGACCGCGGACAGGGTGCCATTGATTCGGACAGCCGCGGGGACAGGCTGACGGTGGCCAGAAGCAGAGGGGGAAGGACGGGCTTCTGGGAGAGGGCCCCGAATAACCCGACTGAACGGTTCCGCCTCTGTCTTCTGGAAGCCGACCCACGGGACGACGGCCCCTCCTCTTGCCGCATTCGCAAAACCCTTTGCGGTGGTTCCGGGGTGATGGGGTTTGGAGGGCCTGGCCCTCCTGGGGCAGAGCATGATGCCCCATCCAGTGTGGCTGAGCAGATGGAACCTTTGGGCCTAAGAGAGAGGAAGGCGAGACGCCTAGGACCTGAACTTGGCCCTGACCTCCTGGCCTGCGTCTGTCTGCTGCCTTCTTCCTGTGGTCAGGGGGGAGGGGGTGGAGGAGGGACTGAAAGGGAAGGTGAACTGGGGGGGGGGAGGGGGGAGCCACGGGGGGCTTCTGTCCTCCCAGCCACGCTGCAGTGGGTCCAGCCCGGCTTCCAGCAGGTTCTGCTGACATCTTTCCTCGCTGGCTGTGTCTCCTTCTGACTTCCCAGGACCAAGATTCAAGGTCAAGGTCAAGTTGCAAAGCTGGTGGGGCCCATCCTGGCAAGTTCAGTTTTCCTCCCTTTATTTTTGTCCCCTCCATAGAGCCGTTTTAAACCATTGAAAACAGCATAAGCAGCAGCCACACGTTTCAGATGGCTGTTCCACTCCGTCAGGAATCCAATGCGGCAATTTCACGTCTATTTCTGTAGCAGAAGCCGTACGTGCTTACTATAAAATATGCACACGAAGCAAACGTTTCTACCGTGGGAATGTCAAGATCCTTCCAGTTCCGCCCTCTATGGTGATGATATCTGTCAGGGATACAAGCGTCTAAATATTCCTTCTCTCTGCAGAGCTCCAACTCCCTTTCCGCCCTCTTCTCTCTCCTTCCCTCCCTTCCTCCCTCCCTCCTGCCCTCACTGCTTCCTTGTCTGTCTTCCTCCCTCCCGGCTTTTTCTTCCCGTCATCCTTCCTCTTCTCTCTGACCCCTCTGGTCCTTTGCCCCCTTCTTTCCACCCTCCCCCCACCCCCAGTTTTAAAAACCAAAAGGGTGCAGTCAAAAGTAAGGCCCCCAGACCCTGCTCCCTCTCTTTCCCTTGCCCCGGCTTATTCTGTAGTCTTCCAAAATAAAAAGAAAAATAAAGAAAAGTCCGTGCGTCAGCAGCCACGTGTGGGTCACTTCCCCTCCTCCCTTCAAATGAGCATGCTCCCTAGTCACCTTGCTGTTTACGTTAAGGCTGTTTCTTCGAGCTCATTCTTTTTTCTTTCTTTTTTTAAAAAATATATTTTATTGATTTTTCACAGAGAGGAAGGGAGAGAAATAGAGAGCTAGAAACATCAATGAGAGAGAAGCATCCATCAGCTGTTCCTGCACACCTCCTCCTGGAGATGTGCCCACAATCAAGGTACATGCTCTTGACCGGGAATCAAACCTGGGACCTTTCAGCCTGTAGGCTGACGCTCTACCCACTGAGCCAAACTGGCTAGTACCGAGCTCATTCCTGAGAGACCTGCCGCCCTCTTTGTGATGGGGCTCAGTCCGCGTTAGGTGGAGAGGGCATCGTTTATATGATGTACATGGCATCGGCGTTTCCCCAGCCTTTGCTGTAACAGACACTGCCCCCCTCGGATGCGGATTTCATCTCAGACGCCCGCAGGCTGGCTGTAGCGTCCCCTCTCCGGGGTGGGCCGGTGGGGTGAAGGAGAGGGACGCCCACCGTGTGTGATGAGTGCCCAAATGCCCTTCTGGGCAGTTGTGTCCTTTTTACTCCCGTCAGCAAATAGTCCGGAGGATCTGTTTCCCTGCACACCCGTCCACACAGCGTATCATTCCGTTTCCCGTCTCCGCTCTTCAGAGTTGGCAAAGGCAGCTCTCTCTGCGTCTCTGTTGTAAGTGCAGCTGGATCCATCTTCATATCTATGAAAGGCATGGCGCGAATTTGCGTGTGTGTGTGTGTGTGTGTGTGTGTGTGTGTGTATATATATATATATATATATATATATCAAAAAATGTGTCCCAGGAAAACGTAACAGCTATAGTCCTTTAATAGCTGGTAACTCAGTTTTTTTCTTTTTTAAATATATTTTATTGATTCTTCACAGAGAGGAAGGGAGAGGGATAGAAAGTTAGAAACATTGATGAGAGAGAGACATCGATCAGCCGCCTCCTGCACACCCCCCACTGGGGATGCGCCCGCAACCAATGTACATGCCCTTGACCGGAATCGAACCTGGGATCCCTCAGTCCGCAGGCCAACGCTCTGTCCACTGAGCCAAACTGGTCTCGGCATGGTAACTCAGTTTTGAAAATGAGTTGTATTTGAATAAACCCTGCCTTTTATAATTATTCAAAGGGTGTGTATGCATTTTGGGGGGATACCCTCTAGTGTTCATAGGCATGATCCATTTTTCTATTGGAATGTTGGTCTTTTAAAATTAATTGTGCAGGCGCTTATTATCTGTAAAGAAATTAACCTTCTGGATATAAGTGGCAAATTCCCCTCCCTCTCCAGGGTCTTATCTGTTCTTGATTTTATGTGTATTTTTCCAAAGTAGGATGTGTGTGTGCTATCAAATCTATCTCCTTTTATGGCTCTAAGTTTTGCTGATACTTAGAAAATCTTTCCCTAAAACTACACTTAAAAACAAAAAAAAAAACCCTTTTTGCCTTTTCTTAAAAACAGTTTTATCGAGCTATCATTCAGATATCACAGAGTTCACCATTCAAAGCGTACAGTTCAGTTTTTAGTATAGTCACGGATATGTGCACCCATTTTAGGTTTTTTTTTTTAATATATTTTATTGATTTTTTTACAGAGAGGAAGGGAGAGGGATAGAAAGTTAGAAACATCGATGGGAGAGAGACATCGATCAGCTGCCAAGGTACATGCCCCTGACCGGAATCGAACGTGGGACCTTTCAGTCAGCAGACCAACGCTCTATCCACTGAGCCAAACCAGTTTCGGCACCATTTTAGGTTTTCATCACCTCAGACAGAAACCTATGTGCTTTAGCTATCATTCCTTATCCTCCCTTCTCACCACCCACCCCTTCCCCAGGCCTAAGCAACCACTAATTTCCCATCTCTGTGGACTTCCCTCTCTGCACTTTCATCTCAGTACAATCACGTAATATATAGACTCTTGTGATTGGCTTCTTTATGGCATGATTTCGAGGTTTAGTCCAAGCTGTAGCACGTTACCGGTACTTCACTGCTTTCTATGGCCAAATCGCATTCCACGGTGTGTATGAACGCAGGCACACTGCACCGTGTTTATCCAGCCAGCTGCTGCTGTCTCCACTTTGGGGCTCTTATGAATAATGACGTGAACATTTGCAAACAAGTTTGGGGTCGTCCTATGTTTTTGTTTCTCTTGGTTGTACACCGAGGAGTGGAATTTCTGGGTCATGTGGTAACGGTGTTTCGTCACTGGAAGAACTGCCAAACCGTGTTCCAAAGTGACTGTGGCATGTTACCTTCCCACCAGCTGTTTTCTTCTAGTACGTTTGTGATTTTTTTGTGTGTTTTCAGTTTTTGAACGGTAGAAAATTCTTCATACGGTATGCCACAGGGGTCTATCGATGTATTTTTCCATATGGTTTCGTCATCGTACCCAGTGTTTTTTCAATCATCTGTCTTTCTCCATGTCTGTATCATAAGTGAAATCACTGTATCTGCTAGGGCCTCTTCTGTCCATTCTAGTGTTTTTCCTTGATTTGTTGGTTCATTCAGATGCCATTGTGATGCTGCTTTAATTTTTGTGACTTTGTAAAAAACAAAAAAAGAGTGCCCATCACTAGCATCATTAGGCGTATCTGTACTTGGTGCAGGGTTAGAGAGTGTGCAGTCAAATGCAACAGTGTTCCTACCATCTAGAAACGTAGTAAATAAAACTTTTTAGTAAATAAAACTTTTTTTAAGAGTATTTTTAATTGCTTTTTTCTTGAGAGAGAGAGAGAGAGAACACAAAGCTGTGAGAGAGAGAAACATCAATCTGTTGCCTCCCACACGTACCCTGACCGGGGATCGGACCCGCAACCTGGGTCTGCACCCTGATTGAGAATCGAAACCCCAACCCTTGGGTGCAAGGGACAACCCTCACCCAACTGAGCCACACCGGCCAGGGTGTCAGTAAAATTATGAGTGCCATACCCTCTAAAAACCACTCTACAGCCGAAACCAGTTTGGCTCAGTGGCTAGAGCATCGGCCTGCGGATTGGAAGGTCCCGGGTTCGATTCCGGTCAAGGGCACGTACCTTGGTTGCAGGCACATCCCCATTGGGGGTTGTGCAGGAGGCAGCTGATCGATGTCTCCCTCTCATTGATGTTTCTATCTCTTTCCCTTCCTCTCTGTAAAAAAATCAATAAAATATATTTAATGAATGAATGAATGAATGAATGAATGAATAAAAACCACTCTACTACTTACATCATCTTATTTAACCTCACAATCCCATCAGGGTAGGTTGAGCTGTTCATTTCCATCGTCGTCACGAGGAAACCACGGCTTTGAGACAGACAGCCCTGAGACAGACAGCGGACAGACAGGTGGTCTCTCACACAGGCTTGAGTCCGGTGCTCCTGGACTCAGACTGTGGAGGAAAGGCCAGGGCACCTGGCGGGAGACTCCACGGGGGCCTTCCCGGAGCCGGGTCTGCTCCCAGCCGGGGAGGCACAGCTCACACCTTGGGGTGGGAGCCGCTGGGCCGCAAAGCCAAGCTCAGAGCCCTGACTTCAAGGAAGCGGAGTCCTTTGGCCGCATCCTCTTCCCAGATTGTGGAAGTCCCCTCGCTGCCAGGAACCGGCTTTGTTGGGCTTTGTTTGTTTTCTCCCCGCTTGGCAGACGGATGGCAGGAGCATGTGCCACATGAAAAACACACACACAAAGCCCCATCAGGTCCCCACCAGCGGAATCATCCTCTTCTTCCCGAGCAGACTCCCGCCCCTGACCTTGGCCGTTCCCACTCTCGGGGGAGCCCCGAGGCGAGGGAACGGAGCGACGCAGGACAAGGCCTGCTTGACGCTCACTTCCTCAGACCTCATCACCCTCTGGGGGTTCCGGGGGTTATGGGATGAAGAGAGAGAGAGCATCACGTGACTGTCCTGGACGCGCTCGCTGGTAGGAATGTGGGAATCCACCCAGGCGGAGTGAGGGATCTCAAAAGGCTTCTGCCTAGAAATAGCAGGGAGAGCGCGATCCAAGTTGCTTCGGTATTTTAGGACTTTCCACGAGAGGAGCGAACGTCTTTCTGTCTCTTCCTCTTTCTCCCTCTCCCCCCTGCCCCCCTCCCGGCAAAGACATTCGCTTTATGGGAAATGTTTTCCAATAGTTTAACGGTTCCGCTGGGTGATTGGTGACTGACTGGTCTGGATTTTTTTTACTGTGGGAAAATAGTTTGGATATTTAGGCTGCGTCCCTGTGGCCTGCCTTTGAAGACCCTGGTTTTGCTGACTCTGTCTCAGCGCCGCCGTGGAGGAGCGGTGACGGGCGATGTATGTACGGTGGTACCTCGAGATACGAGGGCCCTAACATACGAGGTTTTTGAGATACGAGCCGTCGAGCGAGCGATTTTTGCTTTGAAATACGAGCAACAGTTGAGATATGAGTAATCAGGCGGATCGGCCGGCCGCACGGGACTTGAGCGTCTCATAGTTTCCCACGCCTCAAGGTTACAGAACAAATTAAACTCGTATCTCGAGGTACCACTGTGTACCCTATCAGCTGGCAGAGTTGGTATAGTCCCTGCTCCGGCTGGGGAGGGACTAGGGCTACATGCTATCCCCTATGGTTGGGTGGTCTGGGGCTCTCTGGCCCAGATCCCCTCAGTGATGGCGATGATGCATTCATTCTTGGCTTCCGCTGGCGGCCAGAGCATCCACGCAGGCGCGGAGACGGGGCTCCTACTTCTGCCTTGGAACCCCGTGGGGGGGCTTCTGAGAGGGCAGGGTCTTAGGAAGCTGGGCCCCGGAGCCAGGCCCCCCTGCCCTTTGGTGTTTGGGAGCTGATTGCATGGAGCAGCATCTGAGGAGCAGATGGTCCCTGTGCAGGAACGGCACGCCAGGCCAGCGCTGCGGTCTGAGGAGAGACCGCTTCTCACGTACAAGGCCTGGTCCAGTCCATCAGCAAACTCACTCACCCGCTACGTCTCCTGGCCGCTTGGGGATACAGTGGTACCTCGAGATACGAATGCCCTAACATACGAGATTTTTAAGATACGAGCCGTAGAGCGAGCGATTTTTGCTTTGAAATACGAGCAACATTTGAGATAGGAGTCATCGCGCGGATCGGCCGGCTGCACACGACCCACCAGTTTACCACGACTCGAGCATCCCATAGTTTCCCACGCCTCAAGGTTACGGAACAAATGAAACTCGTATCTCGAGGTACCACTGTATAATGAAAACCATGGCAATGCTTTTAATGTCCGTTCCTAGGACACTTCCCAACTTGTCCCGGGAAAGGCTCCGATGGGAGCGTGTGTGTTCAGGCCTGGCCTGGCTTCCATCCTGGCGTCTCCACGGTCATCAAGAGGCGAGGGTTGGTGATAGAGAGAAGGTTCGGCAAAAATGCCAGTCAGTGTCTGCAGCAGCACAAAGCTAGTGCTCACTTTAGAAACGTGTTTAGCCGAAACCGGTTTGGCTCAGTGGATGGAAAGGTCCCAGGTTCGATTCCGATCAAGGGCATGTACCTTGGTTGCGGGCACATCCCCAGTAGGGGGTGTGCAAGAGGCAACTGATCGATGTTTCTAACTTTCTATCCCTCTCCCTTCCTCTCTGTAAAAGTCAATAAAATATATTTAGAAAAGAAAAAGAAACATGTTTAGCGTCAGAACAAGAAGGACTCGGAGGTGGCTGCCCTGTGAACGGCCTGGAGGAGGTGCAGGGCATGCTCTGCCCGTGCTTTGCAGGCAGAGGGCATCCACTCGTGGGTGAGGGTCTGCCTGGCGGTGGGGACCCTCATTCTGCCGGGGCTCGGGCTCTGTTTGTGCTGTGGGAGCCCCCCTGGCCTGAGACGGCACGTCAGAGGTGTGGCACCAGCGAAGGTCCCGGAAAAAGCACGATTCAGTTCCTTGGGAAGCCGCTGCTGAGAAATGTGGCAGAAAACACATGGGGGCCCTCTACAGACCCCTCAGATGTGGGCAGACTCTCAGTGTCCTTTGAAACGGAGCCACCTGTGTGACCTCCCCTTCCCATCCCCTCCCCTCTGGTCAATAGGCACTCCTTTCTCCGTGCTTCCCCAGCCCTGGGGTCACCGCGCTCTTGCGGAGCTGAAAGGAAGGCATGTCTTTGAGGGCAGAAATGTGTCCTAGCCATCTGTATCGAGGAGAGAGCGTGGGAAACCCAGAAACCACTCCCTCTAAGGACTGCTGTTTTGCCAAGACCTTGGTTCTGTAGTCATTATTGACCGCTATGTCCAAGTTAAACTCCCTTGATTATGACATCTGGTGCAGAGTCTGTGGTCCAGCAGACGGTCCATAGATGCGTGTGCCCTCCCTGCCTACCACTCCGCCGTGCCCGTGTGGGCACAGGGCTGGCTTCTTTCCCAGAAGCACGTCACCCTCTTTTTTTTAAAAAATATATTTTATTGATTTTTTACAAAGAGGAAGGGAGAGGGAGAGAGTTAGAAACATCGATGAGAGAGAAGCATCGATCAGCTGCCTCCTGCACACCCTCTACTGGGGATGTGCCTGCAACCAAGGTACATGCCCTTGACCGGAATCGAACCCGGGACCTTTCAGTCCCCAGGCTGCCGCTCTATCCACTGAGCCAAACCAGTTTTGGCACGTCCCCGTCCGTGGTTGGGCTTCGCCCAGCGTCATCTAGTTGGCAGATTGTGACTTGGGACACACTTGACCTTTGCCTTGGGATTTGGCCGTCGGGAGAGTCTCGGGAAAGGACGGTCTCCGCCAGGTGTTCATCTGTCAAGCATTCCATCCGCCAAACTGGCGATGACTCTTCATGTGCTGGTTCAGGTGACGCTCCCAGCGTCTCACCTCTGGTTGTTCAGAGGTGTGCTTTGACTGGCGAAGGCCGGGATGAGGGGGGTCGGGGGGGGGTAGGGGAGGAGGGTAAGAGGAAGGACTAGACGTGTGAATTACCCAACTGTAGGCCAGAGGAGATGCTTTACCTGTGTATTATGACCTTGACTTGTAGCGTGCCCTAGTGATGGTTGGAACGGAGTGAGCGCTCCTTCCCATGGGCTCTGTGGGCGGTGGCTTCAAGGGAGGCCAGCCAGCCCCACTGGTTTCTGGGTCTCGAGCTGATTCTGCCTGGGTGGTCTTTTATTCTTTCCACGTGTCCCTGCTCCTCCGCCTTCGGTCCGTCTGCCCCGTGGATAGTGCTGACATGGTTTTCATTGAGTGTCCACAGATCCGCTGTAACACGTTCGGCAACTGCCTTATCAGGGCCTGAGTGTCAGCCCCGGTGATGGTCTCAAAAGGCTCTTCCTTGTGGCTATGAGCTAGATAACTGCCGGAATCCTCTTCAGAGAGGCGCTAGGATTGTAGAGATTTTAGGCTCCGAGTAGGGGGAAACTGAATACTCTCTACCCTGGGTCTGAAGAAACTCGCACACTGTATATAGGAGCCGATGAATGTGGCTTATATGCAAGTCACATGCTACCATAGCAACGGCATCGGTATCAGAGTTTAGTTCTATTATTTAACTGGCACGAATGCTTTCTCTACTCCAAGTTGAAAGTCCTTAAGTGTAGATAATATTTCATTTTTTGTTTCTATTAAACTCACTACTCCTGCCCCACCCTCACCTCCACCAGGTGAGGCCAGGTACATAGTTGGTGCTCCATGTGTGTGGCTTTGTTCCACAGGTCAGAGTGCTTATGCACCAGTGAGCACACGTGATCCTGGTTCTGGGAGATCTCTCGAGCCAAGTTTATTGTGTGTGGTTTCTTTAAGAGGTGACTTCAGAGGGAGTGGGGGGAGGTGGATAGAGAGGAACAATACAACTGGCCCTGGCAAACTTTGTTGGTCCAAATCCAATTAAATTTTTTATATTTGTTTCCAATTATGCTCTTATGTGACTGCAATAGGAAATAAAAGAATTTAAGTCATCCTTTTTTTTTTTGGTACTGGCCAATGGCCTCCAAGCTACAGATGTGTTTTGTTGTTATTGTTTTAACCCTCACCTGAGGGTATGTTTCTCACTGATTTTTTTTTAGAGAGAAAGAAAGGAGGAAAGAGAGAAAAACATCACTGTAAGAGAGAGACAGATCGGCCGCCTCCCATTTGTTCCTTGGGAATCAAACTCCCAACTTAGGTATGTGCCCTGACCTGGAATCAAACCCGCAACCTTTTTGGTGCCTGAGATGATGGTCCAACCAACTGAGCCATCCTGCCAGCGCTAAGGATGGTTTTGACAAGTGAACATTTGCAACTGACTTGATGATAAGGAATAGTAAGCTTGAGCTCCAATTTTTTAAAATATATTTTATTGATTTTTTTACAGAGAGGAAGGGAGATAGATAGAGAATCAGAAACATTGGTTAGAGGGAAACATTGATCAGCTGCCTCCTGCACAACCCCCACTAGGAATGTGCCTACAACCAGGGTATGTGCCCTTGACCGGAATCGAACCTGGGACCGCTCAGTCCACAGGCCAGTGCTCTATCCACTGAGCCAAACCGGTTTCAGCTGAGCTCCAGTTTTAAGCAAAATGTTTTCCCCTCAAAAATAGATTTCCATTTCACTAGTAGATCTATATTATAAAACATTGTACTCTGTGGTTATTATTATACTTTTAATGCTGTCAATAGGAAATTTGTGGACATGTGTGTTTTCTGTTGTCATAGTAGAACCTACAGAATATCCTGGACTCGGCCTGCGGGCCTGCTCTGGAGTAGGGGCCAGCCAGCTTCTGTAAAGGGCAATGAGCCAGTGTTCAGCGTTTGTGGCCATAGCATCTGTGTGGCAGTGACCGGACCATGGACCATATGTACACACACTGAGAGGCGGTGTGCCAAAAAGACTATTCATCCACACTGTGGGGTTCGCACTGCATGTCGTTTGCATGTGTCAGGAAATGCTGCTTTTTAGATTTTCTTCCCGCTATTTAAAAACATAGAAGGTGGCCCTGGCCTGGTAGCTCAGGTGGTTAGCGCACCGTCCTGATGCGCCAAAGTTTTGGGTTCCATCCCTGGTCAGGGCTCATACAAGACTCAACCAACAAATGCCTAAGTAGGTGGGACAACACATGGATCTCTCCCTCAAACCAGTGAAAACAAACAGATAAAATAAAAAGGTAGAAGCCCTTCTGAGCACGAGGGACATACAAAAACAGCTGGTGCCGAAACCGGTTTGGCTCAGTGGATAGAGCGTCGGTCTGCGGACTGAAAGGTCTCGGGTTCGATTCCGGTCAAGGACATGTACCTTGGTTGTGGGCACATCCCCAGTTGGGGGCGTGCAGGAGGCAGCTGATCAATGTCTCTCTCTCATCGATGTTTCTAAGTCTCTGTCCCTCTCCCTTCCTCTCTGTAAAAAAAATAAATAAAAAATAAATAAAAAAATAGAAAACAGCTGGTGCTTTAGATTTGGCCCGGGGCCATAGGTGCACCCCCAGTTCTGGAGGATGAGGCAGGGGCCCGGGGATGCTTGGCATGACCAGGTTGGCTCGGGTGCCCTCGTGAGGGTGAGGTCATACCAGGCCCGGTCCTGTCTGGTCCGGGGACAAAGGCCCTTCCCGCCACAGCCACGGGCTCCCACTCCCCATCCCCTCCCGGGCGCTCAG